>OVBJ01000038.1:0-148196 GCA_900406535.1 Noccaea bulbosa
GCGAATTCAGGAGGTGTTTTTTTCATGTACCACTATTCGGGTTCACTTCAGAAAAGATCTTGAGGGTGTTTTTTACGCTTTCTTAAGCAACAAATACATAAAGTAAGGAGCCCCAATTAAAGCAACGACAATACCTGCTGGGATGCCGTTAGGTTCAACGATGTTTCGGCCAATTGTATCTGCTAATAGCAATAGCCATCCGCCGATTAAAACGGCAATAGGCATGAAAATTTGATGTCTTGGACCTACTAAAGATTTCGCGATATGAGGAGCCATTAGTCCGATAAAGCTAATTCCTCCTGTTACGGAAACAGCTGCAGCTGCAAGCGCAACGGCTGCAACTAATAAGTATCTGCGTTCTTTTTCAATTTCAATTCCAACACCGATTGCGACTGGCTCGTTTAATGCTAGAATGTTTAATCGATTTGCTTTATAGAAAACGAACGGAATTAATACGATTAACCATGGGAGCATTGCTAAAACGAAGACCCAGTCATCTCCCCAAATGTTTCCGGCAATCCACTTGGCGATAAAGTCCACTTTCATACGATCAGCGGATGAAATAAGGACAATCATCATTCCAGATAGTGCAAATGAAAAACCAATACCGGTTAATGTTAGTCGGATTGGCTGAAGCCCAGTTGATTTACTATATGAAAATACGTAAATTAGAACAGCTGTCAGAAAAGCCCCGATAAATCCAACGACTGGTAGTAAGTAAAGAAATGAACCTACATCTATTGGAAAGTATAAAAAGAAAATAGCAACAGCAACACCGGCCCCAGAGTTGATCCCGAGAATACCAGGTTCAGCTAAATCATTTCGAGTAATTCCTTGGAATATAGCCCCTGATAAAGCGAGAGCCATACCAGCTAATAATGTAATCACAATTCTAGGTAGTCTTAAAGAGTATAAAACAAACTCCTCTTTAAAAGTCCCTTGTCCCATTAATGTTGGGAGTAGTCGATCATAAGATAAAGATGCTGAACCAAGTCCCATTCCAACTACAATGGTGGTGATGGTCAGTATTAGTAAAGCGAGTATAATAAGACGTTGTTTTCTTAGAATAGATTGCATCATGAGAATGTTTTTCCTCCTTTACGTACAATGAATAGGAAGAATGGTAACCCTACAATCGCGACAATTGCCGCAACTGGTGTTTCGTACGGAGCGTTAATAGTACGTCCGATTGTATCTGCAAGTAGCATAAAGGAAGCTCCAGCAATTGCTGACATCGGTATAACAAATCGGTAATCTGGACCGACAATTGGGCGTACCATGTGAGGTACCATTAAACCGATAAATGCCATATTTCCAACAAGCGCTACAGATGCACCTGCAAGTAAGATAATAATGATAAATAAAATAGTTTTAATAACAATAATTTTTTGACCAAGTCCAATAGCCACTTCCTCACTGAAACTAAGAACTGTTAATTTTTTTGCTAGTAAGATAGCGATAAAGATACTAATTGAAATGACTGGAATAATAATTTTTAATTGGCTCCAAGTTGTTCCAATTACGCCCCCAGCAGTCCAAAGTGATACATCTTGTGAAATTTTAAAATAAATGCCGATTCCTTCTGAAATTGCGAGTAGAAATGCGGAAACTGCAGCGCCCGCTAATACAATTCGAAGAGGAGAAAGGCCGCCTTTTTTCACCATACCAATTCCAAATACCATGATTGCGCCAATTGCCGCACCGATAAAGCAAGCTAATGTTAAGTAAAGATAGCTGATGGAAGGATTGAAAGCAAGTGTCAGTGCAAGCGCAGCATTTGCTCCACCAGATAGCCCTAATAAACCAGGATCTGCAAGTGGATTTCGTGTTAATCCTTGCATAATCGCTCCAGAAACGGCTAATCCAGCTCCTACAAAAATAGCAGCAACTTCACGTGGTAAACGTATTTCTCGAATAATAGATATTTTGTCTCCTTTAGCGGAGGAAGTGAGTGCTAACCATACATCTTTTATCGAAGTATCTGCAGCACCTAATACCATTGCAACCATAAAAATAAGAAAGAATGCAATTAAGCTTAAAATTAGTTTGTATGTAAAAGCTATAGAACGTGGATTTTCATGATCTTTTGTCATTCGTTTCACATCTTTTCTGTTCATAGAATAAAGGAAGAGGAATTCTTAAATTAAGAATTCCTCATGTTTGTATTATTTACCAAGAAAGTTCTTCTTGAAGAAGTCTAGTTGGAAATCTAATGTAAGTGGATCATTGAAATAGAATTCCATCATGTTTGCTTCATATACGCGATTATTTTTTACTGCTGGGATGTTTTTATATGATTCTGTCTCTT
Organism: Noccaea bulbosa; assembly: GCA_900406535.1. NCBI lineage: Eukaryota > Viridiplantae > Streptophyta > Magnoliopsida > Brassicales > Brassicaceae > Noccaea > Noccaea bulbosa. The sequence goes on from OVBJ01000038.1 coordinate 2,309, forward strand.
GGAATGAGTTATCAGTCTCTTTATTTTTACTTACGATTAAGTAATCACCAGCAAATTCCGGTAATACCTCAGTAGATAATGCGTAGTAACCTTCTTTTAATGCTTTTTCTTTTACTTTTTCAGGCATTTTTAATTTCATTTCTTGGTACAGGATTTCTGTTCCGCGGCCCCAGTTCTCGCCGTATACATAAAGCTGTTTGTTGAAGTTTTCTACAACAGAAACTGTTGCATCTTCACCGATTTTTGCTTTAATTTCTTTACCAGCTTCTTGTGCACGTTTCTTGAAGTCATCAACCCAAGTTTTTGCTTCTTTTTCTTTGTTTAATAACTTACCAATTTCTAAATGCTGTGTTAAGTAATCAACTTTTCCGTAAGTGTATGTTACAGTAGGAGCGATTTTCTTTAACTTATCGACATTTTTAATATTTGATAAACCGATGATTAAATCTGGATTTAGTTCAGCGATTTTTTCAACATTTTCATCTGATACTTCAGCAACATCTTTAAGTTTGCTATCAAAACGTGGGTTTTGTTTAGACCATGAATCTACCCCAACAAGATTTACATCTAATGACATTACGTTACCAGCGAATGATGATAATACAACAACGCGTTTTGGATTTGCAGGAACTTCTACTTTACCATTTTCAGATTGGTATGTAATTGTTTCTGATTTACTACCTTTTGCATCGTTCTTTTTGTCTGTAGAGCCATTGCTACAAGCACTCATAACAAGAACGAAAAGAACTGTTAGTGAAATAAATAACTTTTTCATCGTCTTTCTCCTTTAACATAGATGATATGTGTATACAATAATTTGTTTAACTGTAATCTTTTTGAAAGAGTAGTGGTAATGCAAAATAATTTATTAAAAATCTTGAATATGAGATTTTATAATATAGTATTAACCATATTAATGAAAGAAGATGTAATCTCAATTTGCTAATTATTAACAAATTGATAATGATTATCACTATTGATTATTTAAATAATATAATTTTATATAGGTGTATTGTCAATAGTAATTTTGATTGTAAATTTTGCGGAAACAGGTTATATTTTATTGAGAATGATAATCAATGACTAGTAGCTGAGGAGTGACACGAATGAATCAAGAAGAATTGTTTGATGTAACTGTGATAGGCGGAGGACCTGCAGGGCTTTATTCAGCTTTTTATAGTGGACTCAGAGAGATGAAAACGAAAATAATAGAATTTCAACCACAGTTAGGTGGAAAAATACATGTTTATCCAGAGAAGATGATTTGGGATGTAGGAGGGCTGCTGCCAGTTACAGGTGATAAATTAATTGAACAACTTGTACAGCAAGGGCTAACATTTAAGCCAGAAGTGGTATTAAATACAAAAGTAGAATCGATTATTCGTAACGAAGATGGCACTTTTACGTTAAAAGCAAGCAATGGCGAAGAACATTTTTCAAAAACAGTTATCGTCGCAACTGGAAGTGGTATATTGAAACCTCAAAAGTTATCAATTGAAGGTGCTGAGCGATTTGAAGTATCTAATTTAAATTATACAGTGAAATCTTTAAAGCGTTTCAAAGGTAAGACGGTCATTATTTCCGGCGGAGGAAATTCTGCGGTTGATTGGGCAAATGAATTAGAACCAATTGCGAAAAAAGTGTATGTAACATATAGAAAAGAAGAATTATCTGGTCATGAAGCACAAGTAAAACAACTGCTGAACAGCTCGGCGGAGTGTTTCTTTAATACATCGATTACAAAACTCATTGCTGGTGATAATCATGAAGCGATCGAATATGTAGAATTGACAAATCATGAAACAGGTGAGGTTTCTCATTTACCTATTGATGAAGTTATTATTAATCATGGATATGAACGTGACATTACATTATTAGAAAATAGTGAGTTAGACGTTGCGATTATAGATAATTATTATATTGCAGGTAATGCAAATAGTGAGTCTTCAGTAGATGGATTATATGCTGCTGGAGATATTTTAAAGCACGAAGGGAAACTACACTTAATTGCAGGTGCATTCCAAGATGCTGGAAATGCTGTGAATAAAGCAAAGCAATTTATCCAACCAGATGCAAGTGAGTACGGAATGGTTTCTTCTCATAATGAAGTATTTAAGAAGAGAAATCGAGAACTGATTAAACAGATGATGAAATAATAAGGAACAAGTATACCCCCACATACTTCTCTATTCAAATGGATGAGAGATGTACGTGGGGGTTTTCCTGTTTACTATATTTTCAATCATTATAATGACACCGGTTTCATCAGTTCATATGATATGAACATTTTATTGGTAAAGCATCCTAGAAAACAATTTAGCTATGTTTTGCTTACGCAGAACATGGCTAAATTACGCTGTCCCTTTAGCGCGTTCATTAGGAAATGGCATATTTAGTATAGAAGCAATATATTGTTTTCCATGTTTTCGAGCCAATGATTCTAATATTTGACGGACGCGTTTTGTAAGATGGCCTTGTTTTTTGATGGCTTCACAATATGCGTCATAGAAAGCATATTTAGCCCAAAGGAAATCATCTTGTTGGAATAAGAAATGATTTTTGTACCATTCACCAATTGTATGATAACAATTGTTTTCATGTATTGCTGTGCTTTGAGAAAGAAAACGATCAGATAAAGATACATTCAAATGAGAAATTGTGTTTTCTGTTTCAACTTGTAGTGTTTTTTCTAACATTGTAATGATGTGACGAGTAGCCATATGTTAACTCTCCTTTGTGTAAATGGGTAATACCATTCTATATTTAAAAAATTCTTACTATATAATACTATACAATATATGGAATGCATCTACCTGCTTTTTGAACTGCATTTACAAAATCTTTTTTATTTGTTTACAAAAATAAAGTAAAGTAAGATACAGTATAGATGAAAAAATAATAAAGGAATGAACGCATTGTATATAACAGTAGAAGAGACTGCGGAGTATTTGAATTTACCGAAATCGTATATTGAAGAGTTAATTCAGCAAAAGAAAATTCGTGCGCTATTCGATGGAGAGCAATATTTAGTAAATAAAGAACAATTCAATACACATTTAGAACAAATGGAGAAATATAAGCAGTTAGTGGAAGAAATATTAAATGAACCAATTCCAGAAGATATGGATGTTAAAGACGAAGACTAAACTTTGGGAAATCCCGTATGAAGATATGCAGAAATGTATCTTCATACGGGATTTTTGTTTAAATGTATCAAAATCCTAATGGGCACGCAGAATTTCTTATATTTTTGATAGGTAGTAGTCTACCATGTTAAAAGCATATTTTTTTCTAGCTAGGACAAACATAGAGAACGTAACCTGTACAGATACATATACTATCAGTGCAAAAGCTTATAAATTAATGGAAGGGGTTTTCTCGTGAGTTTATTTCATTGTGATTTTCTGAAAGACTTAATTGGATCTTTTGTGAGAGTAAACAGGGGTGGTCCAGAATCTCAAAAAGGAACAATAATATCAGTATGTCCGGACTACTTCGTATTGAAGAATGAAAAAGGTGAGCTTTATTACTATCAACTTAGCCATCTGAAAAGTATTACGAAAAATGCAAAAGACTGTGGATCAAGTGATTGTGATTGGGAAGATTGCGAATGTGCAGACGACTTTGAAGCACTACTTCTAAGCTTCAAATATTGCTGGGTGAAAATTAATCGCGGTGGTCCAGAGAAAGTGGAAGGCATTTTACAAGATGTTTCTTGTGACTTCGTTACATTAATTGTAAAAGAAGAAGTTATATTAATTGCAATAAAGCATATTAAAAGTGTTAACTATAATGCATTAGCATGCGGAGAGAGCGATGAGAGCGAAGATAGTAATAGTAAGGAAAGTAGTAGCGATAATTCAGGTCGAGCTCGCGCACAAAGACAGTCAAGTAGAGGAAGATAATAAGAAAGGAGGATACAAATTTGGAAAGTATATTATGCTGTGAGCAAATTAAATGCTTAGTCGGTGAGACTGTAAAAGTAAATCTTCGTGGACCAGAGAGTCGAGTGGGGGTACTTGTATCGTTAGGGAGAGATTACCTTACATTACAACTTCCTCTTGGTGAATTAGTATATTACCAATTGAAACATGTGAAGAGTCTAGCTAAGAAAGTGAAAGAAAGTAAATGTGGCGATTCCTATGTTTCATGTTTCTGCTCTGATGATGATACTTTTGTCGATGTATTACGTGACTTGAAGTATAAGTGGGTAAAGATTAATCGTGGCGGTCCAGAATGTGTGGAAGGATTATTAAGTGAAGTGCATGAAGAATGTATTACACTAGTAAACTGCGATGAAGTCATTTATATCATTAATTATCATATTAAGAGTGTGAGTCAAGTAGTGAAATGTAAAAAGAATGAAGATGAATAATGTTTAATAAATAAGAGGGGCATTATGAGGGAAAGAGAAGAACAATTTCTTATTTCGATAGTATGAAAAGGAATTACTTACTATTAAGACAAAACATTGCCCTGATTATTTTTTTTGAAACGGAAGATAGGAAAGCTGATATTCATAGGAAGGAGGATATAGATGAATGAGTTGAATAAAAGTATTGGAGAAAATATATATGTTAAATTAATCGGTGAAAAAAGATTTAAAGGTGTATTAATTGATGTAGGAAATGATATCGTTGTTCTTTACAATGGACAAGATTACGTATATATATCTTTATATCATGTACAATACTATAAATTTTTAAGACCATATGACGAAGAAATATCAAAACCAGATGTTGATTCTGTAATTAAGAGGGAATCCCCTTCAATTTCTTTGAGAAAAGTATTAAGTACTTCTAAAGGTATTTTTACAGAAGTTTATGTAGCAGGAAATGCTCCAATACATGGTTATGTTACAAGTGTGATGAACGATTATATTGTTTTTTATAGTCCGGTTTATAAAACGGTATATATATCTTTAAAGCATTTAAAATGGTTAATTCCGTATAAAGAAAACCAAGTACCGTATGCCCTCAATAAAAATGAACTCCCCGTAAATCCGTTAAATATTACGTTAGCTAGAACGTTTGAAGAACAGCTTATTAAAATGACAGGGAAAATTATGGTGTTCGATTTAGGTGAGGAGTCCAATAAAATTGGAAAAATGGCGAAAATTGATGAAGGTCATATTGAAATATCAAAAGCACGTGATGCAAAAATGTATGTGAATATTCAACATGTAAAATCCGTCCATTGTCCGTAGATTAGTTGGAAGGGCTGGCTTTTTCTTTTATATGCAGAAGAAAAGGTCGAGCCTATTTATTTAGTTTAATTTGGATATGAGGGGAAAAATGAATTGAATATAAATATATTATAGTGTGATCTTTTTAAAAATAATTTTGCACTACTTTATAAAGAAATATGTACGAGCTATCTTTTTATGTATTCAATTTATTTTTTGAGGAGGAGCTGCTCAACTAATTTATTAAAGGGGTTTTGTTTGTGGAGCAGTTTCCGAATTCGTTATCAATTACATTGCTTGGTAGTGCTGGTGGAGCAGCAAAAGCAGTTTTAGCAATTTTAAATCAAGCGATAGCAAATGAAAAAGATCCAATTTATGAAGTATTAAAGAATGCCAAATTTCATTTGGTGGATATAAAACAAAAAGATAGGACTTATTATGATGAGTTGTTTTCGAATTTGAAAGGTCGCTTATATTTATATGAAATAAACCTTCAAAATGTAGTGGAATTTAAACAACATTTAAAAGAAAAAAGAACGAGTGTTGTGATTGATGTTTCAGGAGCAGATACAATTAGAGTATTAAGCTGCTGTAATGAACTAGGAATTTGTTATATTAATTCAGCCTTGGAAAATGAGGCCGTAGATCAGGACGATAGCTTAATCGGCTTTCAGCTTACGGAAAGATATACAAGGTTTGAGAAGGAGAAAGAGAAATTTACAAATACAAAAGCGATTATAGGTTCAGGTATGAATCCGGGTGTTGTTCAATGGATGGTTGTTGAACTTATGAAGGAACGACCAAATGAAAGGCCAAGAGCATGTTATATTGTAGAACATGACACGTCGTTTTTGAATGATACAGCGCTTATAAAGCCACATACACTTTATGCTTCATGGGCAGTAGAGCGATTTTTAGATGAAGCAATCTGGAGTTATCCGATGTATATGAGTCAACATCGCCCTCTTTACTTTTATGAAGATGTATATGCTTCAGAGTATAAAGTGAAGTTGGGAGAAAAAGAATTCTATGGTTGTTTAATGCCACATGAGGAAGTATTAATTTTAGGGAAAAACTTTAATATGGAAGTTGGTTTTCTTTACCGAATTAATGAGTATACAACAAATATAATTAGACATAATTTAGACAAAGTAGAAGATTTATGGAACTGGAATCGTAAAGTGTTTAATCCAGCGGAAGAAGAGGTTGCTGGAGAGGACTTGGTCGGTGTGTTACTCGTTTATGAAAATAGTGAGACATATATGTATAATGTGATGAATAGTAGCCAAGTTTTTCGTAAATATAAAACGAATGCAACGTATTTTCAGGTAGGGTGCGGGATTTATGCGGGCTTGTCCAGTTTACTTTTAGATCGATTTGAACAAGGTGCTTATTACGTCGAGGAGTTGTTATTAAATACAGAAAGTAAGTACGGTGAGTATTTAAATTTATATATGAAGGATTTTGTAATGGGGCATAATAATTTTACTGATGGATTGTTACATGACAGGGTAAGATGGGTGTAATTTGTTACCAAAAGGAAGGAGAGATCTCCTTCCTTTTAGTATTATAAGGTTAAATATTGCCCTGAAAGCAATTTCATACTTATACTTTAAGGAGATAACAATGAAAGTTTTTTGTATCGATCAAGGGGAGTTTTTATATGAACAAATACAAGAGCTTGATTTATGAAGAAAGAAGAGCCTTAAAGGTATTTATATTATTATTCTATATTATATTCTTTTTATATGACGCTATATATTATTTTGTGTATCCGGCTATGAATATTAGTGGAACAGCGGTAGGTTGGCCAGAAGGTAGTCTTGGGATAGGTGTGCCTATATTTGTAATAGCAATATTTCCTATTTCTATATACCTTCAAAAAAGAGGGTATGTATATTCTGTAAAATATTTATTTTTATTTGGGTACATGTTTATCAATCTTGTTAATAATTTAATGATTTATTTGCGAACGGATAGACCTTTTGAACATGGTAGTATGGTAGAAATGTTATTAATTTTATTTGCCCCAGTTTTCGTGAATAGAAAATACTTTTATTTAGTTTCCTTTAGTGTAATTGGAAAGTACGTATTTTTCACATTGCTATTACAAGATTTAAAAGTGGTAATTCCACTTGTTTTATGTGTATTCTATTTCATTATTTCACATTCTTTATTAAAACGATTTCAATCTTATGTAAGAACAGTGGTTGAAATGATGAACAATATGAAAGAGACGGAAAATTTAGCTGTGATTGGAACTATGTCTACAACAATTGCCCATGAAATTCGAAATCCGTTAACAGCGTTAAAAGGGTTTACGCAAATGCAAAAAGAAAGAAATCCAGCTGATACGATGAGCTACGACATTATGTTACAAGAAATTGAAAGGGTTAATGGATTTGTTAGTGAATTGATGTTGTTAGGAAAACCAAAGCCAACAAATTATGAAAGGTGTAATATACGAGACATCCTTCTATATGTTGTGCATCTAATGGAAAGTTATGCAACGCAATATAGAGTTAAATGTCATTTACAAGTAGATGGGAATTTACCGGCTATAAACGGTGATGATAAGCAATTAAAACAAGTGTTATTAAATATCATTAAAAATGGAATAGAATCAATGCCAGAGGGTGGAGAAATTCATATCCGTGCATATCAAAAAACGCAAGGACATTTGTGTATTTCTGTTGAAGACCAAGGATTTGGTATAGAGAATGAAAAGTTGGAAAAAATCGGCAAGGCGTTTTACACAACAAAGGAGAATGGTACAGGACTTGGATTAATGATTACATATAAAATTATTAAGGAACATCAAGGGAGTATCACGATCCAAAGTAGTCTAGGAGTAGGAACGAAAGTCGAAATTTTTCTGCCGACCGTTTAATGTATTGGGAGAAAAGATTTTTCAGAAAAGTGTTCTTGTTGTGTAAATATAAACATTTTATAAAATGTTTCAAGAAGGGTTTTTTTTATAAAATACTTCGTTTATAATGGAGGAAAATATCGACATGAGATTGATTGCTCATGTAACGGTTCAGTAGTGTTATGAAAAGATAAGAAGGGGTGCACGCGCATCCTTTTTTCTATGCAGATATTATGAAAGAGGTGGTATGATGGAATTAACATTAAATTCGACTGTATGTTTACACACGATTCAATTTCGAAAAGAGCAAAAGAATTATATTGTAAAAGATACAATTACAGGAGAAAAATATGAAATGCCGCCACTTTGGATTGATGCATTGGCAATGATGCGTGACGGTTTTTTATTGGGAGAAATTGAGGAGAAATTAAAAGAAGAGTATCCATCTGAAGAAGTGAATATGTTAGCATTCACGAGGCAACTGTTAGAACTAGAACTTGTTGAAATGGTAGATGGAGAAGAGATAGCTTGCACAAAGAAGAAAGAGATAGATTGTTTAGCTTGGGTGCGTCCCCGTGTGGAACAATTCTTTCTTAATTTAAATAGAAAATATAGAAGCAAAGACCAGTAGTGGCCTTTGCTTTTTTTAATCCCGCTATTTGCCGGGCAGTAAGACCCCCACCTCAAAATTCAGCGGAAGCAAAGAAGTTAGGTGTGGGATGAACAAAACCCCCACTGATTAAAGGTTCACTTTATAGGTTGTGTTTAAAATATAACAGCAAATGCTCTTGCGAAAGCACCGTCACTATTTTTAATTTTTAAAGGTGCGGCTGAGAAAAAGAAACGTTTTGTTTCGATAGCATCTAGATTTGTTAAGTTTTCAATTAAGTAAATATTATTCCCTAGTAATATGTGATGAATCGGTGATGTTTCTGTTGTGACTTCATCAGGAGAAATGAAATCTAAACCGATAGATTTTACTTTTAATTGAACTAATTCTTCAGCTAATTCTTCAGAAAGATAAAATGCTTCTTTCTCATAAGCTTCTGTATTCCATTTGGTGGATAGATTAGAATGAAAAATAACAATATCACCTTCTTTTATGTCAGTATTATGCAATACTGCCTTAGGTAATTTTCGCTCTTGAATATGTGTTACATCTATAAGAACAGCTTCACCTACAAATTGATCCAGCGGTAATTGATCGATGGTCGTTGCGCCTGAAATAAAATGCGCAGGAGCATCACAATGCGTGCCAACATGAACGACAGAATGAAAATCTGTAACTTGATAGCCTGATTCTTCAACACTTGTAACAGCTTCTAGTTGTATTTTAGGTGTTCCAGGAAATTGAGACATATTATTTTCAAATGTTTGCGATAAATCAATTACTTTCATTTTACATACCTCCAATATATATTTTTCAAATAATAAAAAGCTCACCCTTCAATATCAAGAAAGGTGAGCTTTACATGCTAGTTGAGTTTTATCTTCCAAAATGCAATGCATTTTGCAGGAATTAGCACCTATTCAGTTTGTATAAACTGAGGTTGCTGGGCTTCAAAGGGCCGGTCCCTCTGCCTCTCTTGATAAAGAAGTATTCAGTTTTTTTGAAAACGGAATTTTCCGATAGTTAAATTGTAATTCATTTCCTTTTTTCGTGCAATACAAAATAGGTATTCACCCAAATAAAGCTGCTCGCATATTGTAGGTTATGTAAATAGAATGCTGCGAAGGAGTGAGTGCAGTGACAGGAAATGTATTAAATTATTATGCTGGTGGTAATACAGCTAGGGGATTTCACAATTTATACGAAGAGAATTTAAAAGGATTAGACAGATTATTTATCTTAAAGGGTGGCCCAGGAACGGGAAAATCTTCTTTAATAAAGGCAATAGGTCGCGAATGGATTGAAAAAGGATATGATATTGAATTGTTACATTGTTCTTCTGATAATAAATCGGTTGATGGTGTAATTATCCCAAAATTAAAAGTAGGAATTGTTGATGGGACATCGCCGCATGTTATTGAGCCAAAAATGCCAGGAGTTGTTGAAGAGTATATAAATTTAGGAATTGCTTGGGACTCAGATAAACTAAGAAAGCAGAAGTTAGAAATTGAAAGATTTGTTTCAGAAGCAAGCAAAGCTTTTCAGTCTGCTTACGCACGTTTTAAAGAGGCATTGGTTATACATGATGAGTGGGAGAAGATATATATTGATAATATAGATTTTAATAAAGCAAATGAACTAACCAATCAGCTAATCCAGAAATTATTTGCAGATAAAAGCGGGAGACAATCGCTTGTAAAACATCGTTTTTTAGGAGCTGCTACACCGAAAGGAGCAGTTGATTTTGTTCCTAATTTAACAGAAGGGTTACCACATCGTTATTTTATAAAAGGGCGCCCAGGCTCTGGAAAATCAACGATGCTCAAAAAGTTAGCTAAGGCAGCTGAGGAAAAAGGGTTTGAAGTTGAAGTATATCATTGCGGATTTGACCCGAATAGTCTTGATATGGTTATCGTAAGAGAATTAGGATTTGCAATTTTTGATAGCACCGCACCACATGAATATTTTCCAAGTCGCGAGGGTGATGAAATTATTGATATGTATGCCCTTATTGTTACGCCAGGGACGGATGAGAAATATGCGAAGGAAATTCGTGATGTCTCCATTCAATATAAAGCAAAAATGAATGAGGCGATGTCTTTCTTAGCGAAAGCAAAATCGGTTCGTGATAAATTAGAACGAATTTATATTGCTGCTATGGATTTTTCAATAGTAGATGCATATAAAGAGGAGATTCAAAAAGAGTTTGAACGAATTGCTGCTACTGTAATTGAAAAGCAACAATAGACGTTTCATTAGGCTGTCAGTAATTTCTGACAGTTTTTTTAGTATGTAGTAAAATTAATAGTGTATTGTCGAATTTCCAAGGAAATAATCAAAAAATGGAGTTGTTATGAAATGAGAGAGAAAATCGAGTTGGAGTTAGAAAGAATTGAAAAAGAGAATGATGTGAAAATTTTATTTGCGGTGGAATCAGGGAGTCGTGCTTGGGGGTTTCCATCGAAAGATAGCGATTATGATGTTAGGTTTATTTATATACATCCAGTAGAATGGTATTTATCAATTCATGATAAACGAGATGTAATTGAATATCCAATTAGCGATGATTTAGATATAAGTGGTTGGGATATTAAAAAGGCATTGCAACTATTCGCGAAGTCGAATCCTGCTTTACTTGAGTGGATTCGATCACCAATTTTTTATTCGAAAAACTCTAATTTTCCAGAACTACTTCAACAGATGAGTGAGAAGAATTTTGATCCAAAAGCAACGATATATCATTATTTACATATGGCGTCGAAAAATTATCGTGAATTTTTGCAAGGTGAGAATGTAAAGCTGAAAAAGTACTTTTATGTATTACGTCCCATTTTAGCTTGTAAGTGGCTAGAAGAGAAAACGACTTTACCTCCTGTAGAATTTGACCGATTGATTACAGAATTATCATTAGAACGTAGCGTATTAGATGAAATTGAAAAGTTGTTAATAAAGAAAAAAGCAGGTACTGAATTAGATGTTGGATTGAAAATTAAGGTGCTAAATCAATTTTTAGAAGAACAAATTCATTACTATCAGGAATATGTAAAAGGAATTGAAAAGGGATCAGGAATCGATATTGAGAGTTTAAATACATTGTTTCGAGATATGTTGTTTGAAGCATATGAAAAAGAGCACAAGTAAGTTTGTGCCCTTTTTATTTTGTAGGAATGAAGAAAACAGATATAGCTGCGATAAGACCTGCAAAGGAGAATAAGTAAAAATTCCATGCTAAGTCATATTGCATTGTCATAATAATACCGACAAGAATTGGGCCAGCAATTGCACCAACTCGGCCAAGCCCCAGTCCCCAGCCTAAGGAGGTAGCTCGGATATGTGATGGGAAGTATTGTGTTACATATGCATTTAATATTTGAGTAATACCGACTGATCCAATACCAGCAAGGCCAATTAAAAGATAAATGATTGTAACAGATGGTTTGATTGTTAATAGTCCGATACATATAGCTGCCATAAGATAAGAGATGCTAATAACAATTTTTGCTCCTATACGATCAGCAATTGCTCCAGCGAATAATGCGCCGATAGCTGCGGTAATATTTAGCATAAGTAGAAATGACAGACTAGACCCAAGAGGATATCCTGCCTGGCGCATCATCTGTGGTAACCAAGTATTTAAGCCGTATATTAAAAACATTCCCATTATATAAGTGATCCAAAAAAGTAGCGTTGCTTTTATGTATTCTTTTGAGAATAACGTAGTAAATCCATTTTTCTTTTGTATAGTAGATGGAGCTTGATGAGTTTTATTTTTCACATGAAATTCAATTGGAAAACGATTAAGAATTTGGTTCACTTCTTCTTGGCGATTACGTGATAATAAAAATTGAATGGACTCAGGTAAATAGCGAATAATGAAAGGAATGAGGAGTAGTGGAATCATTCCGATACCAAACATAATTCTCCATCCGAAATCTTCTAACATAAATATAGACAAAATAGCACCTAACACGATACCTAAAGGATAGCCAGTAAACATAAGAGCATAAATAAAAGATTGCCTTTTTTTGGGTGAATATTCAACAGTAAGTGCTGAAGCTGTTGGGATAACACCGCCTAATCCGATTCCTCCTATAAATCGAGATAATCCAAATAACTCAGGAGAAGGAGCGATAGCCGCTAAACCCATTGTGATAGAAAAAAGTGCTAAACAGCATATAAGCGTCCATTTACGTCCAATTAGATCTGTAATCGTTCCAACTAGAATAGCCCCAATAAACATCCCAAATAAAGCATAGCTTGCAATTGTGCCAGCGTGCGATGGTGATAGCGCCCAGCTTTTGTCTTCTAGGAGCTTTGGTAGAACGGCACCGTAAATACCTAAATCATATCCATCAGCTAAAATGGCTAGCCAACAAATAAAAACAACAAGTTTTGTAATAGAGCTTGAAAAGATAGTTTCTGTAGATTCTAGATGAGGTGGAGCTGAAGGTTGCATAATATTCCCCCCCCTTTTTAATTTGTAGATGAATATATTATTTCATTTAATGTTAATATTTTCCTCCCTGTGTTGAAATTTATCTGAAAAGGTTTTATAACAAATAAAGAAGTTCAACAGTAATTATGTTGAACTTCTTTATTTGTTCACTCATTATCAACTCGTTTTAACGGTTGATCTGCTGGACCTTCAAGAACGTCTCCTTCAATTGAAAAACGAGAACCATGGCAAGGACAATCCCAGGTACAATCACCATTATTCCATTCAACTTCACAGCCGAGATGTGTACAAGTTGTATCGACGATATGTAATTTTCCTTCTTTGTCCTTATAAGCACCTGCTCGTTTACCGTTAACATGTACGACAGATCCTTCACCAACTTCGAGATCTTCTGGCTTACGTAATGCGGTTTCGATCTTTCCTTCAATTAAATGTTTCGCAACATCAATGTTCTGGGAGAGGAACGTTTTTATATCTGGATTTGCATGGAAGCGTGATGGTGCATACAGTTCTTTATAGGGACTGTGGACTTTTAGGATGGAGTCCTTCAGTAGCTGAGCGGCAGCAGTTCCAGTTGTCATTCCCCATTTGCGATATCCAGTTGCAACAAATATATTTGGATTTCTTTCGTTAATATGTCCGATATAAGGAAGCTTATCTAGAGTGATTAAATCTTGTGCTGACCATCTATAAGGAACCTCGTCTATTCCAAAAGTTGCTTCAGCAAAAGAATAGAGTGCTTCATAATGAAGCATCGTATTTATTCCTTGTCCTGTTTTATGACTTTCTCCGCCAATTAAAATTAATTTCTCTCCATTGTTTGTTATATAGCGTAAGGAGCGCTTTGGATCATCAATACTTAAATACATGCCACCTGGATAATCTGTTTTGGCTTTTATTGCAAGAGCGTAGGAGCGTTCTGCGTACATTCGCGTAAAGAAAAAGCTATTCGCATCATAAAAAGGAAAATGTGAACAAGAGACAACATATTCACAAGTGATATGATGGCCCTCTTTTGTAATTATTTGTGGATAATCTCCCTTTTCCACATCCATAGCTGTTGTTTGTTCGTAGACCTTTCCACCCATCTCCACAAACTTTTCTAAAAGTGTTTTTAAATAAAGAAGGGGATGGAATTGTGCTTGATTTTTCATGACAAGTGCAGATTGTACTGGAATAGGAATCGATAGAGATTGAACATAATCACAAGGTATATTTAATTTTTGATAAGCTTCATATTCTTTCGATAAATTTCTTAATCCGTTATCAGTAGTTGTATATAAATATGAATCTTCATTTGAGAAATTACAGTCGATTTTATATGTTTGAACAGTTTCGTTTATGAATTGTAGAGCCTGATTATTTGATTCATAGTAAAGCCCGGCCTTTTCTACACCGAAGTGATTTATTAATTCATCATAAATAAGATCATGTTGTGCTGTTACTTTCGCTGTTGTATGCCCAGTCGTCCCGTTTAAAATACGACCAGAATCAATTAAAACAACATCGATGCCTTCTTTTGCAAGTAAATAGGCAGTAGTAATACCTGTAATACCAGCACCGATAATAGCAACTTTCGCCTTTATATTTTCGGATAAACGAGGGAAAGTAGGAAACTGAGTAGATTCAATCCAATAAGATAGCGGCAGTTGTGGAAATGTATCACTTGTCATTGCTGAAACCTCCTGATTTTAGAACAATTTTCCTTTTAATATTTCCATATTATATGAAATTCATGTGTGTTGTTTTAGAAGAAGTCTATTTTTATTAAAAGAGGTTATAAATTATTTTGATATAATTAATTAGGTGGGGCATTATGAAGAAGTAGGATTTATATAAAACTAAATTCAAGTGATTCTGTTTGTTGATTACATAGAGATTTATTGAATGAGATAGGGTCTATGGCGTTTAAGAAAATGTCTATAGATAGTGGATAAATCCTTATGTAATATATACATTTTCTTTAGTGAAATAAAGTATGATTATAAAAATATAACCAACTTTTATTACTAGGTCATAAAAGTTGTTGACAATATAGAAATTCTATTGTTATGATTCATCATGTGGAAAGGTTGATAGAGAGTAAAAAGAGAAATGTTTTTCATTGATAATAAAAGCGAAAAATAAGTGACGATAGAGTGAGTATATTTTCCTTATAATACATGCTTTTTGGATCATTTAGTAAAATCAATCTGGAAGCAAGAATTGATATATGTAAGTTGCGCAAGGCGCGGCATAAGAAAGGGGCAAAAGGATGAAGGAGCTTCATACATTTGGGTGGTATGCAGCACGTGTATCACCACATTTGCCGAAAAAAGCATTTAAACCAGTGCCTACTCGTTTATTTGGTGGATTGGCTTATTTGCTTGTGGCATTGTCGGGATTAATATCGATTGGTGTATTTGAATTGAATGTGTGGGCGAATCTAGGAATTGCGATTGTTCTTGGATTATGTTTTGCTTCACTAGGATTTTTAGGGCATGAAATTTTACATGGAACTGTTGTAAGAAAGGCATGGCTTCGTGACTTCTTAGGAGCGATTGCATTTATGCCATTATCAACAGGGCCAAAGCTTTGGAGAAAGTGGCATAATGCAACGCATCATGTTCATACACAGCATGAAGAGAATGATCCGGATGCATGGCCGACACTTGAGAAACTTAAGAAGAGTAAGTTTTTGAGTTGGGTATATCGTATGCCTCTACATGTACGTTCATTCTTTAGTTTTCTGTCACTAACAATTCAATTTACATTGCATTCGACTCGAATGTTCTTTCATTTTATAAAAGAGTTCAAGTCATCCAATCAAAAATCTGTATGGCTTCAACTTCTTTTGCCTTGGACAGTTTGGATTAGTTTATTGTTTATTATGGGACCTGGAAAATGGTTATTTGCATATGTCATTCCGTTGTTAATTGCTAACTTTATTGTAATGGCATATATCGCAACAAATCACCGCTTAAATCCAATTGTTCCAGTAAATGATCCGTTAGCAAACTGCTTATCAGTAACAGTGCCGCGCTGGGTAGACGTTTTGCATTTCAATTTCTCATATCATACAGAACATCATCTGTTCCCTGCTATGAGCTCTAAATACTATCCGTTAGTAAAAGAGAAGATTAAAGAAATGTGGCCGGAACGTTATCACGAAATGCCGATGACAAAAGCATTGGCAGCACTTTGGAATACACCACGTGTGTATTATCACGGAAGTGAATTAGTTGATCCGCATAGAGAGCATTTCTACGGTTCTTTAGGAAATGGCTTAGACCCTCATAATATTTCATATCGTGAGGAACATATAGAAGAAAAAGAGAGTATTAAAAAAATAAATCAGTAAAAATTAATATATTTTTGCAGTGAAAAAGCAAGCCATCTCAGGCTTGCTTTTTCTTATAAAGAAACTTCCTTTTTGTTCTTTTTATTGACTTGGAAGGAGTTAGTTTCTTTTCGTTGTAATCGTTTTTCTAAAAGATTAACAAAATAAGTAAATAGAAGAACAAGTACGAGATAGTATGCACCAACGATTATGTAAGTATCTAATTGTTGGAAGTTACCTGCTGCAATTGATAAACCCGATCCCCATAATTCGGACATTCCTACATAAGCAACAAGTGAAGAATCTTTTAATCCGATAATAAATTGGTTTCCTAGAGGAGGAAGAGACAGACGAAATGCTTGTGGTAATATAATTCGTCGCATAGCTAAAGGATAAGGCATGCCTAAAGAGCGAGCTGCTTCTAATTGTCCTCGGTCAACGGATTGAATAGATCCACGGAAAATTTCCGTAATATATGCACCGTTATGAATTGCTAAAGCGATTGCTCCTGCCCAAAAAGGGGTGAAAACAACAACAGATGTAATTCCAAAATAGAGAATGGCAATTTGAACAATTAAAGGTGTACCACGAATAATAGCAATGTAGACATGAGCGATACTATTTAAAACTTTATTGTTAGAGATTCGAAAGAAAGCGAATAATAATCCAATTAATGAACCGAGTACTAGGGAAGTTAATGTTAATTGTAATGTGACAATAGTAGCTTTTAAGAGTGTGGGATAGGAAGAGATAAAAATTTCAAACATGCGTTTCACCTCATATTGTATAGATTTTAGTAGAGAATGAAATGCCCCACATAAAATGAACACTTAATCAGTGTGGCACTGTTTATGAATCTTTTGAATGGCTAACTTACTTACTTCGTTTTTTCCTCTTCACCAAGAATATTACGTCCGAACCATTTTTTACTGATCTTATCATACGTACCATCTTTAATGATTTCATCTAACGCTTTATTTACTTTCTCAACCATTTCTTTATTATCTTTGCGAATAGCAATTCCCATTTCATCAAGATTTAATGGTTTTCCGGCTTCTTTTATATTCGATTTTCCTTCTTTTATCATACGTAGACCAACCATTTGATCCGTAATTACTGCGTCAACACGCCCAGGCTCTAAATCCATAAGAGCAGTAATATCACTGTCATATTCTGTGATTTGATCTGTATATTTTGCAACAAGATTTTTAAAGGTACTAGCTTTTACAACACCAATTTTCTTACCTTTTAAATCTTCTGGAGAAGAGATAGCGGTATTCTTTTTAGCTACAAAAATTTGGGCGCCAGAGCGATAGTACGGATTTGAGAAACTAACAGCTTTTAAGCGCTCCTCTGTAATTGCCATACTACCCAGTATTACATCATATTTCTTCGCTTGAAGACCTTGAATTAGCGTTTCCCATGGGTTTGTAACTGGCGTAGCCTTCATGTTCATCTTTTTAGCAAGAGCTTCACCGATTTCTACATCAAAACCGACAAGTTTGCCGTCATTTTCTTTATAGTTAAAAGGTTTGTATAATCCACTCATCGCATAGCGAAATTCTTTTTCACCATTTGATGAAGTAGTAGAACTTTCTTTGCTACAAGCTCCTAGTATGAAAGATGTACATAGTGTAATGCTCGCAACAATGGTTAATAGTTTTCTTTTCATAAAACCCCTCCTATATATTGATCATACGGATGTTTTTCAGTATGTTATTGAAATATTTTATTTGGATGATTAGTTGTGCACCGTATGAATGTATTCCTTTTCGTTTGAAACAGAAGTTACATTATAAAACGTTACGTAAAAATTGTTTTGCTCGTTCATGTGATGGAGCTGAAAAGAATTGTGCTGGCGGAGCATCTTCTACAATCTTTCCATCGTCCATAAAGATGACGCGATCAGCTACATCTTTTGCGAAATTCATTTCATGAGTAACAATAACCATTGTCATCCCTTCTTCAGCAAGTTCTTTCATAACTTGCAATACTTCTCCAACAAGTTCAGGGTCTAAAGCTGAGGTAGGCTCATCAAATAGCATAATCTTAGGGCTCATTGCAAGAGCTCGTGCAATGGCAATGCGCTGTTTTTGACCACCTGAAAGAAGATGAGGAGTTACATCCGCTTTATCTTGAAGGCCGACTTTTTGGAGAAGTTGATTTCCAATATCCTGTGCATTTGCTTTCTCTAATTTTTTTACATGAATAGGTGCTTCTATGATGTTTTCTAGTGAGGTCATATGAGGAAAGAGGTTAAAGTGCTGAAAAACCATACCGACATTTTCACGGACTTTATTTAAATTTGAATGCTTTGGATCAATTCGCTCACCTTGTAAGTGAATTTCGCCTTCATCGTACATTTCTAAAAAGTTAAGACAGCGAAGTAATGTACTTTTACCAGAACCACTGGCACCAATTAAAACAACAACTTCTTTTTCTTTTACTTCTAAATCAATTCCTTTTAACACATCAAGTGAACCGAATGATTTTACTAGATTTCGAACTTGAATCATACAAAACCCCCAGTTAAAAATATATTTTACAAATGTTGCCCCGTATTTCTGTTATTAGTCATAAATTGTCAGAATCCTTTATTTTTTTCGTGCAATTTGATATTCAAAGAAATAATGATTTTTAAAATCTCTATATCCTTCTATAATGAAAATATGGATAATAATATATAGGTAGTATTTATATTGCTTATAAAAAGGGGGAAAGGGAAGATGGAAAAAGAAAGAAAAACATTTTCTTTTGGATTACGTACACAACTTATGCTATTCACTACAGTTTTAGCTTTTATTACATATTCAACAAGTATATTTTTTATTTACGTGATATACGATTATTTTCAAAGTTATGTAAGTCAAACTGTATATAATATTATCGTTATGTTATTAGGGGTAGTATGGTCTGGAATTTTAGCATATGGAGCAGCCGTATTTTTAATTAAACCACTTCGCAAGTTAGAGGAAGCGGCAAGAAAAGCAGCTGAGGGTGATATTCGTGAAGATGTTCCATTACCGAAGACAGATGATGAAATTAAATCTTTAAGTGTTGCATTTAATATGATGTTAGGAAACTTAAGGGGCATGGTAAAAAATATTGATACAACATTTTCTTATACAAACAATCAAGTACAGCAGATTAGAAAACAAACAGGAGAAGCAACGAGACAAGCGCAAGGTGTATCTGAGACTCTTGCAGAGATTTCTTCAGGCGCTGAGCAATCAGCAGCATCAATTCAAGCAATTGTTTCTGCTGTTGATACAACGACGTCTATTGCAAGTGAAGTAGAAGAAAAAGCGAAGCAGTCTGATACGTTGTCTTCAGAAATGGTTCAAGCTTTAGGGCATAGTACTCGTGTCTTTACGTCTTTAATTCAAGGTATTCAAACATTGGCAAAAGAAAATGAAGATTCAATGCAAAATGTACAGAAGTTAGAAGAACGAATGAAACAAGTAGAACATATTGTGTCTGTTGTGAGTGCGATTGCTAGCCAAACGAATTTATTAGCACTAAATGCTTCTATTGAGGCAGCTCGCGCAGGAGAGCATGGAAGAGGTTTTGCGGTTGTTGCGGAAGAAGTACGTAAACTTGCTGATGAAAGTGATCATTCTGCAAGAAACATATCTCAGTTATTACGGAATATGCAAGATGAAGTACAACAAGTTGCAATGAAAATGACAGAACAAGTGAAAATAGCTAAAGAAGAGGCGAAACGTGGGGAAGCTACGGAATTAATTTTAAAAGAAATGTCATCAAGTGTTATGGAAGTAGCCGATGCAACTCAGCAAATTAGTAGTTATATGAATGAACAAGTGAGCCACATTCATCAAACAGGAGCACAAACAAAAGCTGTAGCAGCAATTGCTGAAGAAACGTCAGCTGGTTCGCAAGAAGTGGCGCGTGTGACGCTACAACAGTCTAAAAATATGATAGTAATCGATCAATTATTAAAAGATTTAGAGAAGCAAGCAACTGATTTGAAACAAACAATTGAACGATTTTCAATGTAAAAGGAAGAACAGAATGCTGTTCTTCTCTTTTTTATTTAGTTTGATTTAATATTTACAGTTAAACTATGAACGTTTCCGCAACATTCTTTTCTCTCCCTTTCGGATGAAAATTATAGCGAGCTATAATATTAAAAGGGGTGTCTTTTATGAAAAAAGAAAAAAGACAACGGTTAATTAAACAATTTGTAAAGGAGTATGAAATAGATAAGCAAGAAAGATTAGTAGAATTGTTAGCAAAAAAAGATGTATTAGTAACACAAGCTACGGTTTCTCGCGATATTCGTGAGTTAAACTTAACGAAGGTACCTTCTCAAGAAGGATTAATGATATATAAAGTTTTCTCAGAAGAGCATTTAAAAACTGATATAAAGTTAAAGAAAAAATTACGAGAAGTTGTTGTGAAAATTGATTGTGTAGATCAATTAATGGTTATTAAAACATTACCTGGTAATGCACATGTTATTGGTGTTTTATTTGATGAGTTAGATTGGACAGAAAAAATAGGATGTATATGTGGAAATGATACATGCCTTATAATTTCACAGTCGAAATCAGATAGGGAGATTATAGAAGAAAGATTAAATTTAATTATTTAGATGTAAAAATCCTGTTTTTAATAAAATTAAAAACAGGATTTTTGTTTAAATACGGAAGTTGAATATTCAACATATATGCGTAATATATGTGTTTTTTATTGAAAAAGCGAGAGAGTTTGTTATAAAAATACAAATTCGTATGATTTTAAAAAAATAACTTGTTTAATATTTCACAATGATAATGTGGATGCTTTCACAAAGATGAAAGTGCAGAGCATTTATTATGTACTTGTAAGACATCAAACATATTTAAAAGGAGGTACAACAAATGAAACATCCGATACATGTTACTTCAGAAATTGGGGAATTACAAACGGTTTTATTAAAACGACCGGGTAAAGAAGTGGAAAACTTGACGCCAGATTATTTGCAGCAATTATTATTTGATGATATTCCATACTTACCAATTATTCAAAAAGAGCATGATTATTTTGCACAAACGTTACGCAATCGGGGTGTTGAAGTTCTTTATTTAGAAAAACTAGCCGCTGAGGCGTTAGTAGATAAAAAACTTCGAGAAGAATTTGTTGATCGTATTTTAAAAGAAGGACAGGCTGACGTAAATGTTGCACATCAAACTTTAAAAGAATATTTACTTTCCTTTTCAAATGAAGAATTAATTCAAAAAATTATGGGCGGTGTACGGAAAAACGAAATTGAAACAAGTAAGAAGACACATTTATATGAATTAATGGAAGATCATTATCCGTTTTACTTAGATCCAATGCCTAATTTATATTTTACTCGTGATCCAGCAGCTAGCGTGGGCGATGGCTTAACGATAAATAAGATGAGAGAACCAGCGCGTAGACGTGAATCATTATTCATGGAGTACATCATTAAATATCACCCAAGATTTGCAAAACATAATGTACCAATCTGGTTAGATCGTGATTATAAATTTCCAATTGAAGGTGGCGACGAGCTAATTTTAAATGAAGAAACAATTGCGATTGGAGTGTCTGCTCGTACTTCAGCTAAAGCAATTGAACGTTTAGCTAAAAATCTCTTTAGCCGACAAAATAAAATTAAGAAAGTGTTAGCAATAGAAATTCCAAAATGCCGAGCATTTATGCATTTAGATACAGTATTTACAATGGTTGATTATGACAAGTTTACAATTCATCCAGCCATTCAAGGGCCAAAAGGGAATATGAATATTTATATTTTAGAAAAAGGATCAGATGAGGAAACTCTTAAAATTACACATCGTACTTCTTTAATGGAAGCATTAAAAGAGGTATTAGGCTTAAGTGAATTAGTTCTTATTCCATGTGGAGGAGGAGATGTAATTGCTTCTGCTCGTGAACAATGGAATGATGGCTCGAACACATTAGCAATCGCACCAGGTGTAGTTGTTACATATGATCGCAACTATGTATCCAATACGTTATTACGGGAGCACGGTATAGAAGTAATTGAAGTGCTAAGTTCGGAATTATCTCGTGGTCGTGGGGGTCCACGTTGCATGAGTATGCCAATTGTTCGTAAAGATATTTAGTATAAATAACGGAGAAAGTAGGGATGAAGTATGTTAATGACTAGACCAAATTTAAAAGGAAGAAGCTTTCTAGCAGAAAAAGATTTTACACAAGAAGAATTGTTATATTTTCTAGATTTGGCAGCAGAATTAAAAGAGAAAAAGAAAAATGGTATCCCGCATCATTATTTAGAAGATAAGAATGTAGCGCTCTTATTTGAAAAAACCTCCACTCGTACGCGCTGTGCATTTACAGTAGCATGTACAGATTTAGGGGCGAATCCTGAATATTTAGGGAAAGGTGATATTCAGCTTGGGAAAAAAGAATCCGTAGAGGATACAGCAAAAGTGTTAGGGCGTATGTTTGACGGAATTGAGTTTCGTGGATTTAATCATGAGACTGTAGAATCTTTAGCACAAAATTCTGGTGTGCCAGTTTGGAATGGATTAACAGACATGTGGCATCCAACACAAACACTAGCAGATTTATTAACAATTAGAGAACATGTAGGGAAGTTGAAAAATGTGAAGCTCGTTTACGTTGGAGATGGACGAAATAATGTTGCTAATAGCTTACTAGTTGGTGGAGCAATCGTTGGAATGGATGTACGTATTTGCACACCAGAATCTTTATGGCCTGCACAAGAAGTAATTGATTTAGCAAAAAAATATAATGAACAGGTAATGATAACAAGTAATGTGGAAGAAGCTGTTGCGAATGCAGATGTAATTTATACAGATGTATGGGTGTCTATGGGGGAAGAAGAAAAATTTGCTGAACGTGTCGAGTTATTGAGACCTTATCAAGTAAATATGAAAATGATTAAAGAAACAGGGAATGAAAACGTGATTTTCTTACATTGTTTACCTGCATTTCATGATGTTGAAACGATGTATGGCGAAGAAGTTTACGAGAAATATGGGTTGAAAGAAATGGAGGTAACTGACGAAGTATTCCGCAGTAAACATTCAAAAGTATTTGATCAAGCTGAAAATAGAATGCATACAATTAAAGCGGTTATGGCAGCTACTTTAGGAAACATGGAGTAAAGAAGAAAGGGAGTCTTCCTTTCTTCTTTCTCCTCCTTTAGACACTATCATTCACTATTGCTTTTGTATTGTTATTGCAATTAAAGAGAGGTGAGTGGAATGGGTGAAGATAAGAAATTAGGGTTGTTTACACTAACGGCTCTTGTAGTTGGGTCTATGATTGGCGGTGGAGCCTTTAATTTAGCGAGTGATATGGCAAAAGGTGCTGGTGCTGGAGCCATTATTATTGGCTGGGTTATAACAGGAATTGGGATGATTGCACTTGGATTATCTTTTCAAAATCTAACTGTAAAACGGCCAGATTTAGATGGTGGTATTTTTAGCTATGCAAAAGCAGGATTTGGTAATTTTATGGGATTTAATAGTGCGTGGGGATACTGGCTATCTGCTTGGCTTGGGAATGTAGCTTACGGTACATTATTATTTTCTTCATTAGGATATTTCTTCCCGATCTTTGAAGGCGGTCAAAATGTAGAATCCATTATTGGTGCAAGCGTATTATTGTGGTGTGTTCACATGTTAATTTTACGTGGAGTTCAATCAGCAGCACTTGTGAATTTAGTAACTACAATCGCAAAATTAGTACCTGTATTTGTATTTATTGTCATAGGAATCTTCGCGTTTCATATTGATACATTCTTAGATGGATTTTGGGGGCAAACTGGTTCTTTTTCATGGGGAGCAGTTGGCAGCCAAGTTAAAAGTACAATGCTTGTAACTCTATGGGTATTTATTGGGGTAGAAGGGGCGGTTGTTTTATCCAGTCGAGCAAAAAATAGAAGTGATGTAGGGAAAGCAACGGTTATTGGCTTAATTGGTACACTCATCATTTACATTTTAATCACATTATTGTCTCTTGGACTTATGCAGCAAGCAGATATTGCTGGTTTGAAAAATCCAGCTATGGCTTATTTATTTGAAAGTGTTGTTGGAAAATGGGGTGCTATCTTTATAAATTTAGGTTTGGTCATCTCTGTATTAGGTGCTTGGTTAGGTTGGACTTTGCTCGCTTCTGAAATTCCATATTTAGCGGCTAAAGATGGAGTATTTCCAAAATGGTTCGCAAAAGAAAATAAAAATAAGGCTCCAGTAAATTCATTATGGATAACAAATGGTTTAATTCAAATATTCTTGTTAACATTCG
Source organism: Noccaea bulbosa (assembly GCA_900406535.1). Taxonomy (NCBI): domain Eukaryota; kingdom Viridiplantae; phylum Streptophyta; class Magnoliopsida; order Brassicales; family Brassicaceae; genus Noccaea; species Noccaea bulbosa. The sequence goes on from OVBJ01000038.1 coordinate 27,037, forward strand.
TCGTTTCTGATCAGGCGTATAACTTTGCATTCTCTTTAGCATCTTCAGCCATTTTAATTCCATATGCTTTTTCAGCATTTTATCAACTGAAGCATAGCTTAAAATCTGAAGAAGTAGATCGAAATAAAAATATAATAATTGGTTTGATAGCAAGTATTTATGGTGTGTGGTTAGTTTATGCAGCTGGTTTAGAGTATTTATTATTAACAATGACTTTATATGCGCCAGGTATTTTTATTTTTTACAATGTTCAAAAGCAAAAGAGTTCGAAGCAAATATTTACTCGAGTGGAATTAGCATCATCCGTAGCAATTGGTGCTTTAGCATTCTTTGCGATTTATGGATTAATTACAGGCAGTATTACTTTATAAAGCGCTGTGAAAGCGAAATGAACTGGAGGGCTGAAATATGGCACGAAGAAAAATTGTAGTTGCACTAGGGGGAAATGCGATACAGTCTGGAGAAGCTACTGCGGGAGCGCAGCAAGAAGCGTTGGAAAAAACGGCGGAACAACTTGTGAAAATAATGGAAAATGATGTGGATATAGTAATTGCGCATGGAAATGGCCCACAAGTGGGGAATATTTTATTACAGCAAAAAGCTGCAGAAACGGAAAAGACACCTGCAATGCCATTAGATACTTGTGGGGCAATGAGCCAAGGGATGATTGGATATTGGATGGAAAATGCGATTGAAAAGGCATTGAAAAAACGGAATATAAAAAAAGACGTAGCAACGGTTATAACGCGCGTTGTTGTGGACAAAAAAGATGAGGCATTTAAAAATCCAACTAAACCAATTGGTCCTTTTTATACAGAAGAAGAGGCCAGAAGATTAATGGATGAAACAAAAGCAGTGTTTAAAGAAGATGCTGGTAGAGGATGGAGACGTGTTGTTCCATCACCGAAGCCTGTAAGTATTCATGAACATAAAGTGATTAATTCTTTGGTGGAAGATGGAAACATAGTGATAGCTGTTGGCGGGGGTGGAATTCCAGTAATTGATTCCGAAGAAGGGTTAAAAGGAACTGAAGCGGTTATCGATAAAGATTTCGCTGCGCAGAAATTAGCAGAATTAGTAGATGCCGATACGCTCGTTATTTTAACTGCAGTTGATCATGTGTATGTAAATTATAATCAACCGAATCAAAAAAAATTAGAGCATGTCACAGTGAATCAATTAGAAGAATATATTGAAGAACAACAATTTGCTGCGGGAAGCATGCTTCCAAAAATTGAAGCTGCTATTAATTTTGTTAATACAAATCCAAAAAGAAAAACAATTATTACGTCTTTAGAAAAAGTATATGAAGCACTAGAAGAAAAAGCTGGTACTATTATTTCAAAACAGAATGTATGCATGTATGTTTAAATTATTATGTACGCTACTTAGTAGTAAAAAAAGAATGAGGTTAATAACTTCATTCTTTTTATTTATTAATATTTTTTGTACTCATTGTTCATAAAGTTTTCATGATGAAATCTGAATATATAAGTTAATTATGATAAAATTCAAATTGAATACGCTTTCTTGATTTTTCGCTCCAACATACAGCAAGAGAGAGGGAATTTTATGAATAGACGGAACGTAGTGAAAGACTTAAAGCAGTTCGAATTATTTGCTCATTTAACAGAAAAAAAATTGAAAGGCTTAACAGAGTTTGTTTATTGGCGAACTTATAAAAAAGGTCAATTTTTATTTTTAGAAGGGGATTCAAGGGAAAGAATTTACTTCATGTTAGATGGTTTTGTAAAGTTAGAGCGGGTTAATCAAAATGGGAACTTATTATACGATGACTATGTAAAGCGGTATTCTATTTTTCCTTATGGTGGTATGTTTACAGACAGAGGATATAACTATACAGCAGAAGCAATGACGGATGTGGAGGTATATTATATTCCAACGGTAATCTTTGAAGATATGGTAAAATCCAGCAGAACGCAATTGATGTACGTTGTTCAGCAATTATCATCTATATTAAAATTGAATGAAAATCGAGTGCAAAATATTACAATTCCTAATGCACAAGATCGTGTTATCCAAACGTTAAATTATTTAATGCAGGATTTAGGAGAACAGAGTGGGGAAAAGATTGTAATTTCATGTCCACTTACAACAATTGAAATATCCAAAATATCTGGAACATCTCGAGAGACAGTTAGCAGCGTATTAAAACAATTAAAAAATGATAGCATTGTTACAATTTTAGATAAAAAAATTACAATACACAATCCAACATATTTTGAAGAAATCTCAATGTGAAAATTGTATATTGATTTTTTAATTCATAATGTATATTAATAAGGTTCTTTATATATTTATAAGGAACTTTTTTACGTTATCCTCTATAAAAAGATTGTATAGTATGGTAATAATAGCTAAAATCGATAATAAAAAACAAAGTGAAGGGGAGAAAGAATGATTCGTATTGAGTATGATCGATTAGTAGCTATTTGTTACAGTATAGGGGTTTTGTTATTATTAAAAATTCCAAATGATAATGAATTAATTGGGGAAAAACTATTCAATGTCTATAAGGTTCCGATACATACGTATGTTTATATGGATTATAAAGTCTCAAATATATTGATTGTTTCTTTCATACTACATGTAATTGCATTTATATTATTTTTAAAATGGCTAGGAAAAAAGGAGTCTAGTACATTTAGAAAAATGAATAAGATAAAAGTAGTAGGCATTAGTATTTTGATTGTAATGATGCCGTTTATTTTGAATACAATCCTCCAGACATTGAATAAAACATGGTACTATGCAGGAAAAACAGGGGTAGAAGCAATAGAATATAAAAAAGAAGATAGCCAGTGTAGAATGGAGAAAAATGGAGATAATATCCAACCGAAGTGCATTGTTACTTTAAAAAATTATCGTAATCATTCACAAGCATTAAAAGTTGTTTTATATGATAATGCAAACGAGAATTCAAAAAGCTATCCAGTACCGAAACCAGTCTATTTACAAAAACATGAGACAAAGCAATTCGAATTTCAAGTTCCTGTTTCTTATAATAGAGGTATGGAAAAAGATAAAGTACCAAATATTAAATTACATTCATTGCATGAAAATGATACGAAATACAATTAATCTGTAAGTAAAAGTTTATGAGTAGGAGCAAGAATTTGAAACGATATAGAAAATCAACTTGAATCATCCAACATACTGTGAGGTAACGGTATATTGGATGATTTTTTTATGTTATCCTCTTTTTCACGTATGAAAAGGAGGAATACTTTGTTGGAAATGAAAAACATCACAAGGATCATACATAGTTTTTACTTTACGCAATCTGTGAAAGTTAGAGCCATAATAACTAGTTTGCCAATTTTTAATGTCGATATCGGGCCAGTTCACATAGTCACCTAGTGTATAAGGATCTAAGCTTTCTCGTAAATCTTTAACCCAGCGTATATTTCGATTTTCTTCATCATCGCATTTCCAAGAGGTAATGTATTCTTGGGCAATAATTGCTTTACGATGAAAATAAGCCGTTTCATTCGGCGAAATATTTTCAACAGCACCTATGAGCGATTGATGCCAAATACTAGCATCTTTATTTGGGGCATGAGAAAGAAAGTATTGCATGAGTTGAATGCCTTTAAGGGGAATAGGTTTATAGACATAGGAACCAGAGCGCTTGAAATTTTCAGGGATGTTACCGCCATTAAAAAATTCGACAGCCTTTATATAAGGAACTTCTTCTATAAAGAGAGAGGGGCTGCCAGTTTCAAGAAGAGGGGATAATAGGGAATGGAGTTCAGAGGGAGAACCGACAAACTCGCCTTGTGCTTCGATTTTATTTCGTTGCTTGGCGAATAATTCGATCGATGAAGTGAGACGTTCATCTATATAAGGTGCCCAGTTTTGCCACGCTTGAAATGCAGCAATAAAGTCTTCCCATTCCCATGTAATTGAGAAAATTGATACATTTTTTACGGGGTGGACTCGAAAAGTTAAGGAAGTGATAATTCCGAAGTTTCCACCACCGCCACCACGGCATGCCCAAAAAAGGTTAGAGTTTTCTTGTTCATTTGCACGAATGGGTTTTGCACCAAATTTTCCACACGCTTGTACCATTTCCACTTCCATTAATTGATCACATTTTAATCCAAATAAGCGTGAAAGCATACCAATACCACCGCCAAGTGCTAATCCAACAATTCCAACGCTTGCACTTGTACCAGCAGGAATTGTAACACCGTAATTCCAAAGTTCTTTATAAACAGTGCCAAGATTTGCACCAGCCTCAATTGTTGCTGTTAATTTCTCTGTATTAACAGTAATGCGATGCATTTCACTCACATCAATAATAAGTCCTCTATTTAAAAGAGAAAAATTTTCATAGCTATGACGTCCACTTCTTAACCGAAATGGTATATGACGTTCACGTGCCCATTTTAAGGCGTTACAGATATCCTTGTTATTTTGACAAAAAACAATAATACAAGGGAGTTTTGGAATACTTAAATTTAAATTCATTCGGGCTACATTGTAGTCAGGATCTGTGGGAACAACGATACGACCTGTTAATTTTGTTTGCTTCAATTTCTTACTCCTTTCCAAAATAATCAGAGCTTTTTATTAATATATGAAAAATGTCTGTAATACGCGTGGACAAGGAGAGGTGGAGAATGAGATTTACCTTTGTGAGAAATAAATAAAGCATAAGAATAAAGAATCTACATAGAGTTCAATGAAAACAGTTGCAAACTGTTCATATTTTGTTATGATAGTGTTACGAAAACGTTTGCATAAAATTCTGATGGGATGCAAAAGGAGAGAAGGACTATGAATAAGACATGGTGGAAAGAAGCAGTTGCTTATCAAATTTATCCACGAAGCTTTATGGATTCAAATGGTGATGGTATTGGAGATTTACAAGGTATTATTGCAAAACTGGATTATTTAAAAGACTTAGGTATAGATGTAATTTGGATTTGTCCAATGTATAAGTCGCCTAATGATGATAATGGTTATGATATTAGTGATTATCAAGATATTATGGATGAGTTTGGTACAATGGCAGACTTTGATGCTTTACTAGATGAAGTTCATAAGCGTGATATGAAGCTTATTATTGATTTAGTTATTAATCATACGAGTGATGAACATCCATGGTTTATTGAATCACGTTCATCTAAAGATAATCCGAAGCGTGATTGGTATATTTGGCATGATGGTAAAGATGGTGCGGAGCCAAACAACTGGGAAAGTATTTTTAATGGTTCGGCATGGGAATATGATGAAGAAACAGAACAATATTATTTACATCTATTCTCACGTAAACAACCAGATTTGAACTGGGAGAATAAAGAAGTTCGCGAAGTACTATATGATACGGTTAATTGGTGGCTTGATAAAGGTATTGATGGTTTCCGCGTTGATGCGATCAGTCATATAAAAAAAGAAGAAGGCCTTAAGGATATGCCAAATCCAAAAGAGTTAAAATATGTGCCATCTTTTGATAAACATATGAATGTGAAAGGTATTCAACCTTTATTAGAAGAGCTAAAAGAAAATACATTATCTAAGTACGATATTATGACTGTTGGTGAAGCAAATGGCGTTAAGATTGAAGATGCTGAGCTTTGGGTTGGAGAAGAGCAAGGTAAGTTCAATATGGTATTCCAGTTTGAACATTTAAGTTTATGGGATGCAGAGAAGAAGAAAGACCTTGATGTTGTAGGGTTGAAAAAAGTATTAACGAAATGGCAAAAAGGATTAGAAAATAAAGGATGGAACGCTTTATATATTGAGAATCACGATAAACCACGTATCGTTTCAACATGGGGAGATGACAAACAATATTGGCGTGAAAGTGCAACAGCTCTAGGGGCGATGTATTTCTTTATGCACGGTACACCGTTTATTTATCAAGGCCAAGAAATTGGTATGACAAATGTTCAGTTACCAAATATTGAAGATTACGATGATGTAGCAATTAAAAATTTATATCGCGAGAAAATTGCAGAGGGCGTACCACATCAAGATATGATGGAGATTATATGGGCTTCTTGCCGCGATAATTCACGTACACCTATGCAGTGGAATGATGAGATGAATGCTGGTTTCACAACAAGTACACCTTGGTTTAGCATGAATCCAAATTACAAAGAAATTAATGTTGAAAAGCAAAAAAATGAAGAAAAGTCTATTTTCAATTTCTATAAGAAAATGATTGCCCTGAAAAAAGAGCACGATGTACTGAACTATGGTACGTACGATTTACTTTTAGAAGACGATCCACAAATTTATGCATATACACGTACGTTACAGGATGAAAAAGTCATTGTAATTAGTAATATCTCAAAAGAGGAAGCTGTGTATAATGAGGGTTCATTTGCACTAGAACGCAAACGTTTGCTTTTAAATAACTATGAAGTTGCGGAACATGAAGAAGTAACAACAATTGCTTTAAAACCTTATGAAACAAGGGTTTATCGCATTTCATAATAAAAAAGGATGCTCTTTGAGCATCTTTTTTTATGAAAAAAAATAAATTTCTATTGCAAAGTGAAAACGCTTTTATTAAAATAGATTTATGAAAACGGTTGCGTAAAGATAAAAATAAAGTAATATAAGGAATCGTTTTCATAAAGGGAACAGAAATTATAATTTAAATCATTATGTTGTTATAAATAAAGGGGAGGAAGAACAGATGAAAATTACGTCTTTTGATTTTTGGCAAAAGTTCGGGAAAGCGTTATTAGTTGTTGTAGCTGTAATGCCAGCAGCCGGTTTAATGATTTCCATCGGTAAGTTAATTGGGATGTCTGCTGGGGATGTTAACGCAGTTCATACAATTGCTCGCGTAATGGAAGACATCGGTTGGGCAATCATTACAAATCTACACATTTTATTCGCAGTAGCAATTGGGGGATCTTGGGCGAAGGATCGTGCAGGCGGTGCATTTGCAGCACTATTAGCATTCGTCTTAACAAACCGAATTACAGGAGCTATATTTGGCGTAAACGCTCAAATGTTAGCGGATTCAAAAGCGACAGTTTCTTCAGTAATAGCAGGAGATTTACTTGTAAAAGATTATTTTACTTCTGTACTTGGTGCACCAGCATTAAACATGGGAGTTTTCGTGGGGATTATCACAGGTTTCTTAGGAGCTAATCTATATAACAAATATTATAACTATAATAAACTGCCACAGGCATTAGCATTCTTTAATGGAAAACGATTTGTGCCATTCGTTGTAATTCTTTGGTCTACAGTTACTGCGATTGTATTATCACTTCTATGGCCATTCATCCAAAGTGGGTTAAATGAATTTGGTCGCTGGATTGCAGCTTCAAAAGATAGTGCACCAGTTGTTGCACCGTTTGTATATGGAACGTTAGAGCGTTTATTATTACCATTTGGTTTACACCATATGTTAACGATTCCGATGAACTATACAGAGCTAGGTGGAACATATACGATGCTAACTGGTTCAAAAGTTGGACAAGTTGTAGCAGGACAAGATCCATTATGGCTTGCATGGATTACAGATTTAAATAATTTATTAGCAAATGGAGATACGAAGGCATATAACGATTTATTAAATAACGTTGTACCAGCTCGTTTCAAAGCTGGACAAGTTATCGGCTCAACAGCAGCGTTAATGGGGATTGCATTTGCGATGTTCCGTAACGTTGATAAAGAAAAGCGTGCAAAATATAAACCAATGTTTTTATCAGCAGCATTAGCAGTATTCTTAACAGGTGTAACAGAACCAATTGAATTCATGTTCATGTTTATTGCTCCAGTATTATATGTTGTATATGCTATTACAACAGGACTTGCATTCGCGCTAGCTGATTTAATTAACTTACGTGTTCATGCATTTGGATTTATTGAGTTAATTACTCGTACACCAATGATGGTTAATGCAGGTTTAACAAGAGACTTAATCAACTTTGTTATTGTTTCATTAGTGTTCTTCGGTCTTAACTTTACACTATTTAATTTCTTAATTAAAAAATTCAATTTACCAACACCAGGGCGTGCAGGTAACTATATTGATAATGAAGATGAGGCATCAGAAGGAACAGGAAATGTACAAGACGGTTCATTAGCAACAAAAGTTATCGATTTATTAGGTGGAAAAGAAAATATTGCTGACGTAGATGCTTGTATGACACGCTTACGTGTAACAGTAAAAGACTTAGATGTTGTTGCACCAGAAGCACAGTGGAAACAAAATGGTGCTTTAGGGCTTATTGTAAAAGATAAAGGTGTACAAGCGGTATATGGTCCGAAAGCTGACGTATTAAAGTCAGACATTCAAGATATGTTAGGTGCGTAATAATATGAAATTGCTAACTTTAAACTGTCATTCTTGGCAAGAAGAGAATCAAATAGAAAAGATACAATACCTTGCTAAAGTAATTCAAGAAGAAGAGTACGATGTCATCGCATTGCAAGAAGTAAGTCAGTCCATACAAGCTGAAAATGTATGCGGTAACAAGAAAGAAGATAATTTTGGACTTTTACTATTAGAAGAGTTAAAAGCGCTACATGTAAAAGATTACAATATTACTTGGGATTTCTCTCATATTGGTTATGACGTGTATGAAGAAGGATTAGCGATTATAACGAAGCATAATATTATAAAAGAAGATACGTTCTTTATTTCAGAAAACGAGGATACAACGTATTGGAAAACGCGTAAAATTGTAAGTACAACACTTGCTTATAATGGTAAGGATATAACGTTTTACTCTTGCCATCTCGGTTGGTGGAATGATGAAGAAGAGTCATTCAAAGGTCAAGTCGATCGTTTGATGGAGCGTGTAGATAGCAATAAGCTCGCCTTCTTAATGGGAGATTTTAATAACAATGCTCGATTGAAAGGCGAAGGTTATGAGTATATGATGCAAAAAGGGTTGTATGACACATATGAATTAGCAATAGAGAAGGATGAAGGAACGACTGTCCAAGGCGAGATTGCTGGTTGGGATGAAAATAAACATAGTTTGCGAATCGATCTAATATTGTGTAACCAAAGTAAAAAGGTTCATTCTTCAAAAGTTATTTTTAATGGTACAAACAGAAATGTAATTTCAGATCATTTCGGTGTAGAGGTTCAATTGGATATATAATAGAAGAAATCCTCACAGAGAATAAAAGCTGTGAGGATTTTTTTTAGGAATACAAGTATTTCCAAGAGAAAATACTTGTATTTTTTATGACATTTCATATATATTTGTTATTATTGAATGTAAAACCGATTTGGTCATTTTGTATTCATACTTTCACTCACTTCGTTATATAATGAAGTAAGTGAAAGTTAATGGGAAAAAATAGTACGTTTTTGGTTAATACACGATGTAGAAAGTGATATAATTGCAAAATGTATGTATCATTTTCTAAAGAAGGAAAAATATATAATTAGGTGATAACTTCTATGAAACAGATTTGGCGTATTTATAAGACAGATTTACGGAATGTAGCCAAACATTGGGCTGCAATTGTTATTGTTTTAGGATTAATGATTTTACCATCGTTATATGCATGGTTTAACATTAAAGCTTCTTGGGATCCGTATGGAAATACAAAAGAGGTTCCCATTGCAGTTTCTAACCAAGATGCAGGTTCTAATTTAAGAGGGAAAGACATTAATATCGGGAAAGAGATTGTAGACTCCCTTAAGAAAAACAAAAATCTTGGCTGGAAATTTGTAGATGAAAAACAAGCAATTTACGGAGTTGAGCGTGGGGATTATTATGCAAGTATTACGATTCCAAAAGACTTCTCTGAAAAAATTGCAACTGTTCTGGATGAAAATCCGAAAAAACCAGAACTGGATTATTATGTGAATGAAAAAGTAAACGCGATTGCACCGAAGATTACAGCAAAAGGTGCATCAGGTATTACAGAAGAAATTAGTAAAAACTTTGTAAAAACAGCAAACGGTGAGATTTTTAAAATTTTCAATGACCTTGGAATCGATTTAGAAACAAACTTACCAAGTATCGAAAAAGTAAAAGATCTTGTATTTAAGTTAGAAGCGCAGTTCCCAGAAATGAATACACTCATGGATAAGGCGTTAGATGATGCGACTCGAGCAGAAGATATTGTGAAAGTGGCGCAAAAAGATTTACCTGTTGTAGAGAGTGTAATAAATGATGGGCAGGAAGCATTGGCGAATTTAGATAAGTTCTTTGCAAGACAAGATCAAACATTAAAAAACGCTCCAGGAACGATAAGAAATGATTTAGTAGTAGCAAAAGGCGTTATGGATAGTGCAGCTGTATTTACTAACTTTTTAATGAATCCAGGTGTGGATTTAAATATTCCTGATTTCTCTGGAATGAATGGATTACCTGAATTCCCTGCAAGACCGGACCTTTCTAAGTTGAATAATGACGGATATAAAAGTATAGCGCAAAATATTAATCAAACAGTAAATAATGTTTTAAGCTCATCACGTGCAGGAACAGCTTATGGGAAAAGTGTTTTAAATGGATTGCAAAATGGTCAGTTTGATCCAGAACAAGCAAAGAAAGATTTAAATGCAGTATCAAATCAATTGCAAGCTCGTACAGAAGGTATTTCGTATCTTATTAATGTATTTACTGAACTTCAAAACTCAGCGACGACTGATTTTGGAAAAAGCTTTTTCCAAGGGCGAGTGGATCGCCTAACTAAGCTGAAAAGTGGTATGGAAAATGCAAACAACGGTATTAAAGATATTGTAAATGTTATCGGTACAGGACAAGAAGTAAAGAAAGATGTAACAGATGTAGCAAATCAAAAATTAGATGCAGCAAATGCATTAATTGATCAAGCTGAAAAAGATTATAATGAAACGTTTGTAGCAGATTATAAAAAAGCAGTTAGCACAGTAGATCAAGCTAAAGCTAATGCGAATGAAATATACGATAATGCAAAAGCTGATTATGATAAAGCGAAAAATGGTCTAGAAAGTACTAAATCTAGTGTCCAAAAAGCACTAGAGGATGTACAAAACAAAGGTATTAATGGTTTAGAAGGTTCGAAGGAAGCCTTGAAAAGCTTAAATGGTCAATTCCAATCTGGAATCGGTTTAATTGATGATATGATTCCAGTTCTAGAAAGTACAAATAAGGTTTTAGCGGATGTAAATAGTGATAAAAACCTTAATAATGGAATCGCAAAATTAAATAAAGCGAAAAGTAGTCTGCAAAAAGGTGTAGATGCAACGAATAAGGGGATTACACTTCTTAACAATGGACAGAAACCTACAAAAGATGTAATTGAAAGTATTAACAATGCTGCGAAGGGCGGATCAGCTCAATTAACAGATGTATTATCGACGTATGATTCAGAGATTGTACCTAACTTCAATACAGCAATTGCTCGTACAAAAGAGATGTCGAAAAATACAACTCAAATTTTAAACGATGCAGACAAAAAGCTTCCAGATGTTAAAAAGTTACTAGAAGATTCATCAAAAGGCTTGGTAGACGGTAGAAAGAAATTAGTAGACATTAAAGCTGAAATGCCGGAGACTGAGAAAAAGATTAAAGATTTAGCAAATAAAATTCGTGATTTTGAATCTGAAGAGGATTTAAAAGACATCATACGCTTATTGAAAAACGATGTTGAGAAGCAAAGTGATTACTTTGCGAATCCAGTAAATTTAAAAGAAAATAAATTATTTGCGATGCCGAACTACGGTTCAGCGATGTCACCATTCTATACAGTGCTTGCATTATGGGTAGGCGCATTATTAATGGTTTCATTATTAACGGTAGAAGTACACGAAGAGGGCGCGAATTATAAGAGCCATGAAATTTACTTCGGACGTTTATTAACATTCTTAACGATAGGTCTTTCACAAGCGTTTATCGTATCGATGGGAGATATATTCTTACTCGGTACGTACGTAGTCGATAAGTTCTGGTTTGTGTTATTTAGTTTATTTATTGGTGGAGTCTTCGTTTGTATCGTATACTCACTCGTTTCTATTTTCGGAAACGTTGGGAAATCGATGGCGATCATTTTACTTGTACTACAAGTAGCAGGGTCGGGCGGAACATTCCCAATTCAAATGACACCGAAATTCTTCCAAGCAATTTATCCGTTCTTACCGTTCACATACGCAATTAGTGCAATTCGTGAAACTGTTGGCGGAATGCTTTGGGATATCGTAATAAGAGACTTACTTGTGTTAAGTGTTTTCGTAGTAGTTATGATCGTTGCTGCGTTATTACTGAAAACACCAATTAACAAATCAAGTGAAAAATTTGTTGAGAATGCAAAAGGAAGTAAAATTATTCACTAAAATAAAAGGTTCCTACCGATAGAGGTAGGAACCTTTTTGTTTAATCAAATTTTAATTTTTTTAATGCTTCCGCGAATGGGTTATTTAATGGTTCTTCTTCTTTTTTCTGTTGTTTCATATATTTTTGAACGTCGCGTTTATCGGCTTTGTTTCCAGATTCTTTTTTACGTCGCTCTTGGAATGTTGATAATTTCTCGCGATAGCCACATTTACATGCGAAAATTTGGCCTGCACCCTCACCACGTAATTCTAGTTTCTTTTTACATTGCGGACAGCGAGCATTTGTTGTACGAGATACATTTTTACGATGACCACATTCACGGTCTTGGCATACGAGCATTTTTCCCTTTTTTCCATTTACTTCTAGCATTGGTTTACCGCAATCTGGACAAGACTTCGTCGAAATGTTGTCATGTTTATATTTCTTATCACTCGATTTAATTTCAGAAACAATTTCTTTCGTATAGTTCTTCATTTCCGAAATGAATACTTCTTTTTTCAATTTACCTTTTGCGATAGCCTCAAGTTTTTGTTCCCATTCACCAGTTAGTGTAGGAGATTTTAATTCTTCTGGTACTAAATCAAGTAACTGGCCACCTTTTGAAGTAATGTGAATATCTTTACCACGTTTTTCAATTAAGAATGAATTGAATAGCTTGTCGATAATGTCAGCACGCGTTGCTACAGTACCTAATCCACCAGTCCATTTTAACGTATCAGCAAGTTGTTTATTTTGCGTATCCATATATTTTGTAGGATTCTCCATTGCTGAAAGTAAAGTTGCTTCATTAAAGCGTGCAGGTGCTTTCGTTTGGCCTGATGTTTGCATAAGTAACTTTACAGTTAATGTATCGCCCTTTTCAATGTGAGGCAGAAGCTGCTCTTTTACGTCATCAGTTACATCATCGTCTTCAAATCGATTTTCGTATACTTCCTTCCAACCAGCATGTAAAATTGTTTTTCCGCGTGCAATGAACGTTTCACTACCAACTTTAGTATGTAATGTTAGTTGCTCGTATTCGAATGCTGGGAATAAAACAGCTAAGAAACGTTTTACAACTAAATCATAAATTTTACGTTCTTTATCTGTGAATGCTGAGAAGTTAACGTATCCTTCTGTTGGAATAATCGCATGATGATCGCTTACTTTACTATCATCAACAAATGATTTATTAGCCTTGATAGGCTTTTGTAATACTTTATGTGCTAAAGGACGGTACTCTCCAACGCCACATGCTTTTAAACGTTCTGGAAGTGTTTCAACGATATCAGATGAAATGTAGCGTGAATCTGTACGAGGGTACGTTAGCACTTTATGTTGTTCATATAACTTCTGCATAATGTTTAATGTTTCTTTCGCAGAGTAACCGAACTTTTTATTTGCATCACGTTGTAATTCAGTTAAATCGTAAAGACCAGGAGAGAATGACTTCTTCTGTTTTTTATCAATTTCCACAACAGTAGCATGTTGTTTATCTAAACCTTTTACAATACCATCAATTTTTTCTTTATTAAAACTACGGCTATTGCCATTTGCATCTTGCCAAGTAAGTTTGAGTTTCTCCATCGTTTGAGCTTCGATGCCGTAGTAAGTTTGTGCTTTGAAGTTCTTGATTTCATCTTCACGACTAGCAATCATAGCGACAGTAGGCGTTTGTACACGACCGCAATTTAACTGAGCATTAAAGCGAGTCGTTAAAGCGCGAGTTGCATTAAGACCGATATACCAGTCAGCTTCTGAACGTGCAACTGCTGAAGCGTATAAATTGTCATAGGCTTTACCTGGTTTTAAATTTGCAAAACCATCTTTAATTGCTTTATCGGTTACAGAAGAAATCCATAAACGTTTGATTGGTTTGTTTAGCTTAACTTTATCGATGATCCAGCGTGCGACTAATTCCCCTTCACGTCCAGCGTCTGTTGCTACAATAATTTCATTTACATCTTTTCTAAGTAGCTGACTCTTTACAGCATTAAACTGTTTACCAGTTTGTTTAATAACCGTTAATTTCAAACGCTCTGGTAGCATTGGTAAATCTTCTAAATTCCACTGTTTATATTTCACATCATAGCTTTCTGGATCTGCTAATGTAACGAGATGACCTAAAGCCCAAGTTACAATATATTTACTACCCTCAAGATAGCCGTTTCCTTTTTTATCACACTTCAGTACACGAGCAATATCTCGTGCAACGGAAGGCTTTTCAGCGATTACAACGCTTTTTGACATATTAAAAACATCCTTTCAAATTTCCATAAGTTAAATATAGCATACATCTTCTTGAGATTCAGTTTCGCTTCATATTTGAGCTGTTTTTAGTGGAATGAACAAAATCCTCACTGATTAAAGTTTCACTTTATATAGAAAAGTAAAGAACTTGTTATTTTACTAGAATAAGAGTAGACTTTGAAGTAGATGAATAAGAAACACATGGGAGTTTGTGGATACAAACTGAGAGTATGGCTACTAGTCCGTCATTGACCATTTGAACCTGTTGGATAATGCCAGCGTAGGGAGAGTGTAAAAGCACATGTTCAGGCACTTTGCGTACGCGCGAAGTGCCTTTTTGTGTATCTCCCATCATTATAGTTAGGAGATGAAAAGGATGAATATGAAAGAAATTAGTAAAGTAGTGGATTTGGTGAGAGAATCTAATCCGCTCGTTCATAATATTACAAATGTTGTTGTAACAAATTTTACTGCTAACGGTTTGTTGGCACTTGGGGCATCGCCTGTAATGGCGTATGCAAAAGAAGAAGTAGCAGAAATGGCTAGCATTGCTGGAGCGTTAGTATTAAATATGGGAACACTTCGTCCTGAGGAAGTAGAAGCGATGTTACTTGCTGGTAAATCAGCAAATGTGAACAATGTGCCAGTACTATTTGATCCAGTTGGTGCAGGAGCAACTTCGTATCGAACAGAAGTTGCGAGACATATTCCAGCCGAAATAGATTTAGCAATTATCCGCGGCAATGCGGCTGAAATAGCAAACGTTATTAATGAGAAATGGGAAATTAAAGGGGTAGACGCTGGTACTGGAAATGGCAATGTTGTAAGTATTGCAAGGCAGGCAGCAGATGAACTAAATACAGTTGCTGTCATTACTGGAAAAGAAGATGTTGTTACAGATGGAGAGCGAACTGTTCTTATTCGAAATGGTCATCCTATTTTAACAAAGGTTACGGGAACAGGGTGTTTACTAACTTCGGTAATAGGAGCATTTGTAGCAGTAGAAAAAGATTATGTAAAAGCAGTAGTAGCCGCATTAACGTTTTATGGTGTAGCTGCGGAACTGGCAGCTGTTAAAACAGTAGAAAAAGGGCCAGGTAGTTTCCAAATTGAATTTTTAAATCAATTAGCGAATACAACTTCAGCTGATATTGAGAAGTATGGGAAGATTGAGGAGTTAGAGTAAGGGGGATGAAACATACGATGCGCATTGAAACAAAGAAAATGTCTAAGTTATTACAAGTGTATTTTATTATGGGAAGTAATAACTGCACGAGGGATCCTTTAGCTGTATTGAAAGAAGCGTTAGATGGTGGAGTGACACTTTTTCAGTTTCGCGAGAAGGGGGAAGGTTCTTTAATCGGAGGAGATAGAGTGCGCTTTGCAAAAGAATTGCAGACGCTTTGTAAGGAATATAGTGTTCCTTTCATTGTAAATGATGATGTAGAATTAGCCATTGAATTAGATGCAGATGGTGTTCATGTAGGACAAAATGATGAAGGGATTACATCTGTTCGTGAAAAAATGGGAGATAAAATTATCGGCGTATCTGCTCATACAATTGAAGAAGCACGCTTTGCAATCGAAAATGGAGCAGATTATTTAGGTGTTGGACCTATTTTCCCAACGAGTACGAAAAAAGATACGAAAGCGGTTCAAGGAACGAAAGGATTAGCTTATTTTAGAGAACAAGGAATTACAGTGCCAATCGTTGGTATTGGTGGGATTACAATTGAAAATACAGCGGCAGTTATAGAAGCGGGTGCGGACGGTGTTTCAGTTATTTCAGCAATTAGTTTAGCTGAATCTGCGTATGAAAGTACGAGAAAATTAGCTGAAGAAGTAAAGAGAAGTTTGTAGAAAAGGACATGTAGTATTTTAAGTGCTACATCGAGAAGTAGACTGCCCAAAAAATTTAAACAAACATTTGATTAAAAAAGCACAAACCTTTTTAAATAAGGGTTTGTGCTTTTTCTTTAAAACATAATAGAAATTAAAAGCATTCCAATTCCGATAGAAGTAAATGTTGCAATTAAGCCTGGAATCATAAAGCTATGATTTAATACGTATTTACCGATACCTGTTGTACCAGTACGGTCAAAGTTAATGGCAGCAACGATTGTCCCGTAGTTTGGAATGAAGAAATATCCGTTTACTGCAGGGAACATCGCAATCAGTAGTGCTGGTGGAATACCAAGGGATAGTCCAAGTGGCATTAAGGCACGTACTGTTGCTGCTTGGCTGTACAGTAAAATAGATAGAATGAATAGTGCGATGGCAAATAGCCAAGGTGCACTTGTTACTAAATGCTGAATAGATCCTTGAATCATATTTAAGTTTCCATTAAAGAAAGTATCTCCCATCCAAGCGATACCGAAAATAGCAACAACTGCTGTTGCTCCTGCTTTAAAGACGTTACCAGACACAATGCTTTCTACATTTGGTTTACAGAAAATAATAATAAGAGCCGCGATAGTTAACATAACCACCTCAATTGTGTTCGGCATGGAAAGACGGGCTAACTTCCCATCAACTATCCATCCTGGACGAAGTGCTTCAAATGAACCAAGAAGTACAACAAGGAAGGTTCCTACAAGGAAAAGGATAACTGATAATTTGGCGCCCTTTACACCTACAAATTCTTTTTTCTCTTCAAGCTTAGGAATCATTCCTTCTTTTAATCGTTTTAAGTATTCAGGGTCTTCATTTAATTCTTTTCCCATCTTACTAGCAACGAATGCTGCTAACATACAAGCAATGAAAGTAGAAGGAATACTCACTTTTAAAATATCTAATAAAGTGATTTTATAGTCAGCTAACATTGCTAAAAGAGCAACTGTGGCAGCTGAAATTGGGCTAGCTGTAATTGCTTGTTGAGAAGCGATTACGGCAATCGACATTGGGCGTTCCGGTCTAACCCCTGATTCACGAGAGACTTCTGCAATAACAGGAAGTACAGAATAGGCAACGTGACCAGTACCTGCACATAGTGTGAATAAATAAGTAACAATTGGAGCAAAAAAAGTAATACGCTTTGGATTTTTTCGTAATGCTTTTTCAGCTAGGTGAACAAGATAGTCCATTCCTCCAGCAGCTTGCAAAGCACCAGCAGCAGTAATTACTGCCAAAATCATAAGCATTACATCGATAGGAGGCGCGGTCGGTTGTAAGTGGAAGACAAAAACGAGTATTGCCATACCAACTCCACCCATTACTCCTAAACCAACTCCGCCTAGGCGTGCACCAATAAAAATACAGAGTAACAAGGTAAGAAATTGTAGCCAAAACATGATAAACTACCTCCGAAATTCATTAGTTAAGATATATTCGAATAGTTTAATTTGAATGAAAATTAAATAAATACCCGAAGAAATCCTTGTTATTTATACATTTTTTATTATATAACACAAAAAAAGTAACATTCACGTACTTTTTGAAATTATTTCGAAAAAGCAATTCGTTAAAAATTTGTATTTATATCTCTAAATAAGTAGACATTTTGATTTATATGTTGTAACCTTTGATAGAGAATATATGATTCTCATAGAACTCCCATATCGTTCAACTCGTTCAGCGAGAAAGGCAAACTGATGGAAACATGAGGACGCAAAACTACAGGAGCTAAGGTCGAAAGGCTATGCTAGCCAGTTACCGGACGGATAGGGTTGGTCTTGGCCAATGCTTTTACATTGGCTTTTTTTTATTCTCGAACATATTGAGAAACATCTTTAAACAAAATATTCATATATTTTGTTTTTTTGTTTAGAATCATTAAGGAAGGTGGATATTAATGAAAAAATATTGGCATAAGTTATCGTTCCTTCAAAAGAACGTCTTATTAACCGTATTAGTTATTTTGACACTTGTTGGAAGTATGGGCGCGTTAAGTTTCAACATGTTTCAAAATAGTATGATGTCTTTATTTGAAAGACAGTCTATTGAAACAGGAGAAATAGTGTTGAAAAAATTGGATGTAGAATTAGTTAGAGACATGGCGAAAGATCCTACAGCCGAAAAAGTGAAAAAAGAAAAGTTAACAGAGAAATTAGATGAAGTGTCAAAAGAATTGAAAAGTGTTGGACAAACGTATGTTACAGGAGCAAAGCCGAATGAAAAGCGGGAATTACAACTCGTTGGTTTGACTACAGAGTTAACAAATGCATTCCCTATAAAGCCGGGAGATTATTATGAACAACCCGCTCATTGGATGAAGGCGTACGATAAGGTCATTGATACGAAAAAGGCCCAAATGACAGAAGTATATGAAGATGAAATAGGTTCGTGGGTGACAATATTAGAACCAATTACAGATGGAGAAAACAATATTGTTGCAATTATTGCGGCTGACTTAGATGCTTCCATTGTTCCTATTACAAAAGAGAAGTTTATGATACAGGGCTTACTCTTTATCATTATTTCATTAGCAATTGCGACTATTACTCAATTCTTTATCGTGCGTCACTCGCTAGCTCCATTAAAAGATTTACGAGAAGGATTACGTAAAATTGGTGAAGGTGATTTAAGTATTAAATTAAAAGAAAGACCAGATGATATTGGAATTATTAATGTTTATTTCAATAACACGATTGAAAAATTTAAAGGGATTATAGATAAAGTAAGGCAAACTGCTGAGCAAGTTTCTTCTTCTTCACAAGAATTGTCGGCGAGTACAGAGGAAAACAGTATGGCAGTTCAAGAGATTGCAAGTTCTATTGAAGGTTTAAGAGTAGGGGCACAGTCTCAAAAAACTTCAGTACAACAATGTTTAGGAATTGTACATGGAATGGAAGATAAGGTAGAAGAGATAACTGGGGCTGCAAAACAAGTTGCGGTTGCTTCTGAAGGTATGGAGCAACATTCAATTGAAGGTAATGAAGTGATTGGACAAATTATTAATCAAATGAGTTTAATCCAAAATGCAGTACAGGATTTATCTTCCATCATTTATTCGTTAGAAACAAGGTCAAAAGAAATTAGTGATATCGTAACTGTAATTACAGGTATTTCAAATCAAACAAATTTATTAGCTTTAAATGCTTCTATTGAGGCTTCACGTGCTGGAGCAGCTGGAAGAGGGTTTGCAGTTGTTGCTGATGAAGTACGAAAATTAGCAGAACAAACTGAAGCGTCTGCAAAAGATATAGCGAAATTAATTGGTGAAACACAAGCTGAGACAGAAGATGCTGTAGTTTCAATGCAAAAAGGTTCAAAAGAAGTAGAAACTGGAATTTCACTTGTTCAAAGTAGTGGAGATTTCTTTGAAAAAATTTCAAAATCAGCGCAATCTGTTACAGATCAAGTAAAAGCTGTCTCTGGTAATTCGAGTGACATTTTACAAAATAGCCAGAATATTGTTCAAGTCGTAAATGAATTATCACATATTGCAAATACTTATGCCAACAGCAGTAGTAATGTTGAAGAAAGCATGAAAGAGCAAGAAATATCAGTACAAGATATTGCAGAATTAGCGACTTCTTTAAGTTGGCTTTCTCAGGAATTACAAGAGCTTATCGGTGAGTTTAAAAGCGAATAAGGAGAAAGTTCAATTCTAATCAAAGGGGATATCTCCGCTACTGATTATGAATTGAACGAATCTGCCCGTTAATAAGGGATGAAAAAGGTGTGAATTTTCACACCTTTATTATATTTAAGAGAGGAATTTACATAAATATGAAATTAGCAATTTCTTATAATGAGATGGTAAAAGAATTTTTAGGGAAAGTAGAAGGAAGTATTAAAATACCTAAAGATGTGCAAGGAACGGAACTTAGGATAAAAAGGAAAACTGAACTATTTCCAAATTTGACTCACATTGTAGATTTAATAGGAGCGACTGCAACGTGGTTATATCATATTTCTAAAGAAAAACATATTGTCGTGCTTTATCATGTAAGAGGAAGTTTATTTCCGATTACTATTGAAGTTTCTAATTTTCTCTCCTATGAAAGTGTGGATTTACAGATTGAAGAGCAACTGGAACAAATTAAAGAAATGAATGAGGAAGAAATAGAAGAGTTTCAAAACGGTAATACATTATATGAAATGTCACCTATTATTATTGGTGAAACATATTATGAGCTACAAGACACGAATACATTACAATTTGTATTCAGTAAAAATATGCAAAGCGTAGAAATAATATTTAATAGTGTTAATTGGAAAGAGACAACGATTACTCGTTATGCACAACAAATACAAGGTGTTTTAATCAATACATTAAAAAATAATAATAATTATATAAATGATTTTAATGTTATTACAGAGGCCGAGATGGCACTTTATAGTCAAGTGAATGATACGACAGCAGTATATCCTGAGAAAAGTATCGTCGATATGTTCTATAATACTGTTACTCAATTTCCAAATCGTATAGCTTTATCTTCAAGGGAAGGTACTTTAACTTATGAGGAGCTAAATAAAAAAAGTAATCAAATAGCTCATATGTTAATTAAAAACGGCGTCCAATTAGGAGACTATGTTGGAATATTTATGAAACGTAGCATAGACACAGTAGTAAGTATGGTAGCTATATTAAAAGCTGGTGCAGCGTATGTTCCGATTGATCCAGATTATCCGGAAAGTAGAATACAGTACATTATTCAAGATAGCCAAGCGAAAGTTATATTGATGAAAGAGACGCCTATAACATGTGATGGGGTTCAAACAGTTTCAATGTATGATAGTGAAACTTGTGAAGATATAGATGTAAAGTTGTCTATTCATTGTGATGATGTAGCTTATATGATTTATACATCTGGTTCAACAGGGAATCCAAAGGGAACGATGTTAGCACATAGAGGCGTTGTTAATCTGTACATTTGGATGCAAAAGCAATATGAATTGACAGAAGAGGATGTATTTGCCCAATTTCCTTCCTTTAGTTTCGATGCTTCTGTATGGGAGTCATTTGCTTCTTTATTCTGTGGAGGAAACTTGTATGTATTATTAGAGGAAGAGCGATTGTCTGTAGAAGCATTTGCACATGCAATCTATAAAGTGAAAGCAACTTCGATCTTGGCATTAGCAACAATTTTTGTTCGACAAGTAGCAACTTATTTAGCAGAAGAAGATATATATAAGCTAGCTTCCCTAAAAAGAATTGCGATTGGCGGTGAAATGTTGCCTGTAGAGGTTATTAAATTGTGGAGAGAAAGAATAGGTACAAATGTTGAAATTCATAATGTATACGGACCGACAGAATGTACAGTAGTGACGACAACTTATAAAATACCTAGTCAGTTAAATGAGGATGTTGCGAGTATTCCCATTGGTAAACCATGTTCTAATTATCAAGTTATGATTTTGGATGAGAATATGAATCTTTGTCCAATTGGTGTACCTGGTGAATTATATATAGATTCAGTAGGATTAGCAAAAGGGTATTTTAATAAACCTAATAAAACAATTGAAGCTTTTATTCCGAACCCTTTTAATCCTATAGTTAGTATATATAAAACAAGTGATATTGTTAAGTTGCTAGAGGATGGAAATATAGAGTTTTTACATCGGAAAGATGATCAAGTAAAAATTAGAGGACATCGTATTGAACTAGGAGAAATCCAAAGTAAAATTTCTCAAAATCATAATATAAAAGAAAATGCTGTTTTTGCTAAGAAGAGTAAGGAAGGTAGCCAATATTTAATCGCGTTCTATACAACTTTAAATAAAAAAGAAATACCAGAATTAGTTTATCAGTTACAAGAGCAATTACCAGATTATATGGTGCCATCTAAACTAATTTATATTAATGAATTACCACTTACACCTAATAAAAAGATTGATGTTAAGAAGTTAGCTCAGTTAGAAGAAAAGTATGAACCGGTTCGTCTACAAGAATATGTTGCACCTTCTAATAAAGCAGAAAAACAAATAGCGAACGCTTGGGCGGAAGTATTAGGAATTTCAAAAGTTGGAGTGCATGATGATTTCTTTACAATTGGTGGACATTCATTGAAAGTATTACGAGTCTTAACATTGTTAAAAGAAGATTTTTCACATTTAACAATTCAAGATTTCTTTAAAGAAAGAACGATATATGGATTAGCTCGAATTGAGCGAGAAGTAAAAGTAGAGAAAGAAGAAGTATTTCGTGAATATAAAGTGATTCACGAACCAGATACTATTACGTATGCAAACGTTTTGGAAGAAACCCAGATTTTAAATGTCTTTTTAACAGGAGCTACTGGTTATTTAGGATCACACATATTATATGAATTGTTGAGAGATACATCTGCTACTATTTATTGTTTAGTAAGACCAACCAAAGATGTGCAACAAAGAATTATAGATACATTAACAGGCTACTTTAGTGATATATGTGAAGAATGGTTACAGCGTATACAGGCCGTAGCTGGTGATCTGGGGGAAGAGTATCTTGGGATGAGCGAAGAAGAATTTATGTTCATCAGTTCTAAGATGGATACGATAATTCATTGCGGTGCAGATGTAAGACATTTTGGAGATGTAAAACAATTTGAAAATATAAATGTCCAAGGAACTAGCCGTATGCTAGCATTAGTGGAAAAAGATGCTACATTCCATTTTATTTCTACGATTGGTATCCCGTTAGAATTAGCAGTAGATCAATGGGATACATACATGAAAACTGGTGATTTTAATTACAGTGTAGACTTAGAGAATGTATATTCAAATAGTAAACTACAAGCGGAAAACATTGTTCGTGAAGCAATGAAAAATGGTTTGCGTGGAAATATTTATCGTGCAGGTAATTTAGCATGTCATTCAGAAACAGGTTCGTTCCAACAAAATATTGAAGGAAACGCATTTTATCGTCTTATTAAAACAATGCTATTAATTGGAAAAGCACCAAATGTGAAGTGGAAAGTTGATTTCACACCAATTGATTTTGCTAGTAAATCAATTGTAACGTATGTACAAGATTCACAAATAGATGGAGAAACATTGCACATCTGTCATCCACATCAAATTGAGTTTGAACAATTTATACAGCTAATTGGAGAGTGTGGATACAATCTTGAACTGGTTACACTTTCAGAATATGAAAATGCCGGACTTGAATTAGCAAAGGGAAATGAAGTAATAGCAGAGTTAATTGCTTCTCAAGTTGCAGGAGATGGAGCGCAGCAATCTGAAATTGTAATGGGTACGCGTAGAACGAATGAATGGATTAAGAAAAAAGAATTGAAAGTACCAGCAATTAATAAAGAATTTATACAGCAGTTATTAGCTCATGGTGAAAAAGTTGGTTATTTTCCAAAAATAATGAAATGATTATGCATGCTTTTGTTTGTTCAATAAAATAAATCATGCTACAATGAAAACGAATTAAGGACCGGGGAGCCAATTGGCTGAGAGGATGTAAGTAAACATCGACCCTCAACCTGATCTGGATAATGCCAGCGTAGGGAGTTACTTAAAGTGATGTAGCATATGTTATTCTATAATAACTTGCATACAAGGCTTTCCTACGCAGTAGGAAAGCCTTTTCTTATTTTTGAAATTTAATTTTATAAGGGGGATTTTATTATGTCACAACAAGTTACAATGTCATTTTCAGTAGTACCACAAGCGAAAACGAAAGATGTATATTCTGTTGTCGATAAAGCAATTGAAGTTGTGCAACAATCGGGAGTTCGTTATGAAGTAGGGGCAATGGAAACAACTTTGGAAGGAGAATTAGATGTACTTCTTGATGTCGTTAAACGTGCACAACAAGCTTGCGTCGATGCTGGAGCAGAAGAAGTGATTACTTCTATTAAAATCCATTATCGTCCAAGCACTGGTGTAACGATAGATGAAAAGGTTTGGAAGTACCGTGATGAATATGCAAAACCAGAAGCAATCTAAACTTATTACAACTATTTGGCTTATCCTTCTCATTGCGATATGGGAAGGATCTGTTTCATTATTTAAAATCGAACCGTGGATTTTACCAAAGCCTTCTGCCATTGTTCAAGAATTAATTAGGATGAAAGATTTACTATTACCAAATACGATGCAAACACTGCAGGAAGTTATAATTGGACTATTCTTTGCAATTTTATTGGGGACGAGCATCGCAATTATTATGGACGTTATACCGTTATTTCGTATTTTAATAAATCCATTGCTCGTTATTTCGCAAACAATTCCAATTGTTGTACTTGCACCACTATTTATTATTTGGTTTGGATATGGGATGTTGCCGAAAGTAATGGTCGTAATACTCGTTTGTTTCTTCCCAATTGCGCTTAGTATTTTAGAAGGTTTTCAAACAGTAGATAAAAACATGTTGAAGCTGTTACAAACAATGAAGGCGACGAAATGGCAAGTTTACCAGAAAGTAAAATTTCCAGCAGTGCTTCCATACTTTTTCTCAGGCTTAAAAATTGCAGTTACATATAGCGTAATGGGGGCAATTATCGGAGAATGGCTCGGTGCAAGTGAAGGATTAGGTGTTATGCTTACGAGGGCTACAAAATCATTTTTGACTGCCCGAGTATTTGGTGTTGCAGCAATCATCGTTATGGTGACATTGTGCCTGTATTTTATCGTAGAGTTTATGGCAAGAATAACAGCACCATGGATATATAGAAAGGACGGCAGAAAATGAAAAAAGGTTTGAAAGTTATGTTAGCTGCCTTATTAGCGGTAGGTGTGGCTGGATGTAATCCGGCGAAGAAAGAAGAAAGTAAAAGTAAAGATCAAAAAGTAAAAGTAGTATTAGATTGGTTTCCAAATACGAATCATACTGGCTTGTATGTAGCACAAACGAAAGATTATTACAAAAAGCAAGGATTAGATGTAGAAATTATTCAACCGGGTGACAATGTAACAGCAGAGCAAATGATAGCATCAGGAAAAGCTGACTTCGCAATAAGCGCACAAGAAAATGTAACGTTGGCTCGTGTGGAAGGGATTCCTGTTGTATCTGTCGGAGCGATTATTCAGCATAACACTTCAGCATTTGCATCACTTAAGAAAGATAATATGACGTCACCGAAAGATTTTGAAGGTAAACGTTACGGCGGCTGGGGAGGACCAGCAGAAGAAGCGACATTAAAGACGATTATGGATAAGCATCAAGCTGATTTTAATAAAGTTGAAAAAATCATCTTAGGACAAACCGATTTCTTTAAATCAATCGGCCGTGATGCAGACTTTGAATGGATTTATTACGGATGGGATGGAATTGAAGCGAAGCGCCAAGGAAAAGAGTTAAATACGATTATGGTGAAAGACTTAGACCCAGCGCTTGATTTCTATAGTCCTGTTATTATTACGAGTGAAAAACATACGAAGCAAGATAAAGACTTTGTGAAAAAGTTTATGAGTGCAACAACAGAAGGTTATAATTTTGCAATTAAGGAACCGAAAGAAGCTGCTGATATTCTAATTAAAGCTGTTCCAGATGTAAATAAAGATTTAGTTCAAGAAAGCCAGAAATGGTTAAGTACGAAGTATCAAGATGATGCGAAAGCATGGGGAGTACAGAAGGAAGAAATTTGGACGAATTACATGAATTTCTTATATGACAACAAAGTTATTAAAAAGAAAATCGATGTAAAAGATGCTTTTACAAATGAATTCCTTCCAAGTGAAAAATGAGCGGATTACAAATGAAAAATATAGTGAAATCTTTCGACGGAAAGAATGTATTAGAGAATATTAGTGCCTCTATACAAGAGGGAGAGTTTGTTTCCTTTGTAGGACCGAGTGGTTGCGGGAAAAGCACATTATTAAACATGATTGCAAATGTTGAAAAACCAACAAGCGGGAACGTAACGTATAAAGATAAGCAAGTACAAGAGCAAGATGTTGTTAGTTATATGCCACAACAAGATTTATTACTACCGTGGCGATCAGCTTTGCAAAATATCGTTCTTCCGTTAGAAATTGAAGGAAAGCCGAAAAAACAAAGGCTGACAGAAGGAATGGAAGCATTAAAGCAGTTCGAACTAGATGAATATGCAGACCATTATCCAGATGAATTGTCTGGTGGTATGCGTCAAAGAATTAGTTTTCTGCGCACATATTTGTGTGAAAAGCCAATTATGCTGCTTGATGAGCCTTTTGGAAAGTTAGATGCATTTACAAAAATGGAAGTACATAGCTGGCTTTTAAACTCTTGGCATCAAGAGAAGCAAACAATCGTTATGGTTACACATGACTTAGATGAGGCAATCTTGCTTTCAGATCGCGTATTTATTTTATCTCAAAGACCAGCGTCAATAGTTGGCGAGGTACAAGTGAAATTACCTAGACTGAGAACGATGGATATGTTAACATCACTCGAATTAAAAAAGGATAAAGAAGAGATTTTAAGTGTGTTAGCTCCTTATATGAAAAAATAGAAAAAGCCTTTTAACAGTTTTTAGTATAATTACTGTTAAGAGGCTTTTTTTAGAATATGAAAAGATGGAGAAGGAACAAAAGGGAAAATAGAGAATAGAATATAACAGAGTAGTTTATACTCTTAATATAACAAATGTTAAAGGAGTGAAAGGATAAAATGACTTTATCAACTGTTCTTCAAATGGTTTTAGCTTGATATGGGAGAAGTCTGCCCATTTTTTAAGATTAAGCTAAATTGAAGACAGCAGGTAAAGAACCTTAATCCTTTTTTACGATAATATGTAATGGGTAAGGTGTATTCACCTTACCCATTTTTATATGCATAATTAAATAAGGATTCATACTGTTGGTCTCTCTATTTAGCTTATGGACGATAAGTAAAGGAGAGAAAAAAATGAGTATATTAACAGTAGAAAATTTAAGTCATTCGTATGGTGAGAAAACCATCTTATATAATGCATGCTTTCGATTATTAAAGGGGGAGCATGTTGGGTTAGTAGGGAAAAATGGGATTGGAAAATCAACACTGCTAAGAATTTTAACAGGAGAACTTATACATGATGATGGGAACATTGAATGGTTTCCACATGTGAAGGTTGGATTTTTGCAGCAGCATATAGATTTACAAGAAGGAATAACAATTGCAGGATACTTGCAAAGTGCATTTTCTAACTTGTATGCGATTGAATATGAAATGTTAAAAATTGCAGAAGAGATGGCTGAAGCAGTAGAAGTAGAAAAATTGTTAGTAAGGTATGGAGAGTTACAAACTATATTGGAAAACTCTAATTTCTATCAAATTCATACAGAAATTGAAGAAGTGGCAATTGGTTTAGGGCTGTTTGAAATAGGATTGGAAAAGGATGTTTCAAAGTTAAGTGGAGGACAGCGGACAAAGTTATTACTAGGAAAGCTTCTTCTAGAAAAAGCTGATGTTTTATTGCTAGATGAACCAACGAACTATTTAGATACAGCACATATAGAATGGTTGCAATCGTACTTGAAGTTGTATGAAAAAGCTTATATTATCATTTCGCATGACGAAGTATTTTTGAATAATATTACGAATGTCATTTACCATCTAGAAGAACGAAAAGTTAAGCGATATGTAGGGGATTATGAAAAGTTTTTACAAAGTTATCAATTGCAAAGGAAACAATTACAATCGGCGTATGCGAAACAACAAAAAGAAATTGCTCAGTTAGAAACATTTATTCAAAAAAATAAGATTCGAAAAGCAAAACAGGCAAAAAGTCGAGAGAAAGTATTGGAGAAAATGCAAAGGGTTGAAAAGGTTAAAAATGTACCTCGGTCCCGTTTTGTTTTTACTGTTTATAATGAGCCAGTAAGTAGTATATTACAGGCTGAGAAACTAAGAGTGGGTTATAGTGATTCGTTATTTCCAGAATTGAATTTACAAGTGAAGAAAGGAGAAAAGATAGCTATTGTTGGTCATAATGGTATTGGAAAAACGACAATGTTAAAAACGTTATTAGATCAAATAAAGCCGCTAAGTGGTTCAATTTTTGTTGGGGAACGAGTAAATCCTGCTTATTTTGCACAGGAAGAGTTTGCTTCAGAAATAACACCATTAGAGAAAGTTTGGGCAGAGCGACCAGATATGACAAAGAAAGAAGTGCGCCAAGCATTAGCGAAGTGTGGATTGAAAGAAGAACATGTATTAAAACCTATTCATTTATTAAGCGGTGGAGAGCAAACGAAAGTGCGTTTATGTGAACTCATCGCAACGAAAAGCAATGTTTTAATTTTAGACGAACCGACTAATCATTTGGATGTAGAAACTAAGATGGCTTTAAAAGAAGCGTTACAACAATATAAAGGAACGGTTTTAATTGTCTCACATGAACCTTCTTTCTATGAATCGTGGATAACAAAAGTATGGAATATAGAAGAGTGGAATGCTGAACAATATGAATAAAGAAAAGACATTAGCTTTTATGAGCTAATGTCTTTTCTTTGTGATTAACATGATTTTCGAGAACTCTTACATGAGAATTGTATGAAGAAGCACTCTTATGGTGCGCTTATAAGCGTGCTTTTTCTTTTGTTATATTTATAATAATACGAAAGCCTTTCCCTAACAGGTGACTATCTTTCTTTATATATATAGATAGTTCAAAGTGGAATGAAAATAATTCCTATATGTAAAGAATAATGTGGATATTATAGGAAGACAATAGAAATTAAAGGAAATTCATGTAAAATTCAAATTAACTTCATATCAACTTCATATTAGAAATTAATTATAATAGGTTATTGTGATGCTTTTTATTTTTCATAAAATTAAAAGTTTGAATTTAGGAGGTATTGCTCAAACCTAAATTCAAACTTTAGTGAAATAATTAATGGATATTACGTCTAGTTTTCGCTAATGACGGCATTTAAAAGTTCGGCAGGATTACCCGTTCCTGCACCACCAATTGTAATTGATCCACCAGGAGGAATTTCGCCATTCCATCCTGCGTTCGTAATTACATAATGATTATTTGTTTTACTACTAATTTTAGAATCCCAAACTTGTGTTAAATTGCCGCTATAATCAAATTCTAATTTCCAATTTTTAATAGGAATCGTTCCGTTATTTTTAATTATAATCGAGAAGTTATAACCGCTTCCCCAATTCGAAGTGACTGAAAATGTAGCAGTGCCATTTCCATCAGGAGGTGTTGTATTAGCTTCATCCGTTTTGACAGTAAGAGCGGTAGGGTGTGATTTATTTCCAGAAGCATCTTTGGCAATTACTGAAAATGTGTATTCCGTATTAGGTTTTAAGTTTTTAATTGTAATGCTATTTGTTGTTGCACTCCATTTTTCTTCTCCGGCAGTAATTTCGTATTCAGTAACGCCTACGTTATCAGTGGATGCAGTCCAGCTTAATTGAACTGAGCTTGAAGTTTTATTCGTAACTATAATGTTTTTAACATTCGTTGGTGGCTCAGTATCTTTTTGGTTAATAGGTCCACCAAGTAATTCTTTTACTAGCGTATCAAGTAATTTTGGACCACTACAACTATATTTTGGACTTGTACGGCAATCTCCGCTTAGTTCCCAAAACATTGCTCCACTTAAACCTTTCGTCTTTATATAGTCTGTTTTATATTTCATAGATTCATTGTCATCGTAGCTAATAAATGTGCCTGTAGTTGCATTATATAAATAAGGTACTTTAGCTGTGTCATTCCAGTAGCGTACAAAACCATTTTTATTAACGTAATTGGCTGTTAAATCACCGTAATCATACACACCTGTGTCACCGGTAGAATAATCATCCCAAGTACCTTTAGAAGCAAGTTTCCCATCACTACCTGGTTTGCAAGGTTGATATTGTCCGTTATTTTCTTTTCCACAACTTTTCCAGCCACGTCCGTAAAAAGGTACGCCTAATACTAGTTTATCCACTGGAACACCTTCATTGGTATAAACGTCTATAGCACCATCTACGTAAAAATTCGTATTTGCTGCTGGGTCATTTGGATCCTTATATAGAGCTGCATTATGATTAGAAGTAGCTTCCCATCCACCGTGGAAATCATATGTCATAATATTAATCCAATCGAGTATTTGAGAAATTTTCTTTAGCTCTGTATGATCAGCGTAGCGTTGACTTGCACCTGACGCGATTGTTAGTAAATATTGTTTGCCATCTTCAGCACCTGCTTTATTCAAAGCATTTCGGACGTCTTGAAGAAGAAGAGTGAAATTTTGTTTATCTTCAGGACGATAACTACCACCAGGAATTGTTTCAACGCCCGGATATTCCCAGTCTAAATCTACGCCATCAAATCCATATGCGCGAAGAAAAGCTACTGTAGATTCGGCAAATACTTTTCTTGTCTTTTCATCAGCGGCCATATCAGAAAAGCGGTTAGACCAAGTCCAGCCACCAACGGAAATTATTGTTTTTAAATGAGGATATTTAGCTTTTAATCGTTTTAGTTCTCCGAAATTTCCGCAACGGGCATATTTATCGCAATCTTCCCAAGTTGTACCTGAGCCAGGATACGATTTGGTAACATCAGCCCATGGTTCACCGAGTACGAGAGTACCATTAGGAACCTCTTTATTTTGCAATGGTACACCAGATTCTTTACAGTTCCACGTTTGTTTATTTGGATTATCCGGATGGGTAGAAGGATTTCCATGTTTTCCCTTCCAACAAATATCCGCGAAAGCATAGTTAAGGTGAGTAAGTTTTGATGCATCAATGTCAGCAACTTGATAATTACGTCCGTAAACGCCCCACGAAGGAAAGTACCCAACAATTTTTTGACTTTGCTTTGGTGAATCTGCTAATGCGAGATTTGGAGTAATAAAATTTGTGAGAAAAAGAGGTAAGAAAAGTAGTAGAGATAGTAATAGCAGTGTGAATTTTTGAGACCTCATAGCCATTTCTCCTTTCAAAATAAAAGATATATTTAAAGGCATACGCCAATAAATCAAAATGAATCTAGACGTATGAAACGTCTAGATAAAATGATCAGACATCACGAAGTCTATACAAGGGAGCTGGGGGTGATTAAATCGTAACAAATGTAAGATTTAGTGTAAACGCTTTATTAAGTTGAAAAAGACTTTCTCAATACAAAAAGGCTTGAATACAAACTATATATGAAAACGAAAGGTCGGTATGGGAGGAAATAGCTCATTATAAATAAATTTGAGAAAAAATTGTATGGAGCCAATTATTAAAGACGTAGAAAGATAAGGAAATATCATGTAAAATAATAGTAAAAATATGTAAAGGAGGGAATAGTGTGGATGTGTTTTTGAACATTGCTGAAGAAAAAATTCGCCAAGCAATACGGAATGGTGATCTTGATTATCTTCCGGGAAAAGGAAAACCACTACAATTAGAAGATTTTTCAATGGTACCTCCAGAACTTAGAATGAGTTATAAAATTTTAAAAAATGCGGGAATGATTCCACCAGAGATGGAACTACAAAAAGATATATTAAAAATAGAGGATCTAATTGCCTGCTGTTATGATGAAGAAGAGAGAAAGAAATTACGAGAAGAGTTAACAATAAAAACGTTACGTTTTCAGCAGGTAATGGAAAAGAGAAAGATTAAAGATAGTTCAGCTTTTCGTATGTATCAAGACAAAGTATTTCGTAAATTACGCTAAGAGGGATAAGATGACTACATTTAAAACGATAGAAGAAATAGCGACCTATATCGAAGAACAACAATTGG
Source organism: Noccaea bulbosa (assembly GCA_900406535.1). Taxonomy (NCBI): domain Eukaryota; kingdom Viridiplantae; phylum Streptophyta; class Magnoliopsida; order Brassicales; family Brassicaceae; genus Noccaea; species Noccaea bulbosa. The sequence goes on from OVBJ01000038.1 coordinate 59,071, forward strand.
TACTTCTGTTTATTAAAACGGAAAATTGTGGTGTTTGTGATGTTATGCTAAGAAAAGTAAATTGCGTATTAGAGAATTATGATTACGTAGAGAAAATAGAGATATTACTACAAGACATGCAAGAGATTGCGGGGCGATATGCCGTATTTACAGGACCGACAATTTTATTATTTTATAATGGAAAAGAGATCCTTCGAGAATCGCGCTTCATTTCACTTGAAAATCTAGAGAGAACCATTCAATTATTCGAGGAATAAGGGAGGCTTTTATATGGAATTTATTATCGTCATACTATTATTTGTTGTAGTTGGAATAATCGTAACAGCAGTTCGATCGAACAAAAAGAAGGTAAATCTTACAAAACAAAATAACATTCATAATTCATCTAACAGCTCATCACCATTATTTTTCTTTGCTGGATCTGATAATGATAGCTCGCATGATGGCGGTTCACATGATTGTGGAGGGTCTTTTGGGGGAGATAGCGGGGGAAGCTGCGGTGGTGGTGATTGATGAAAATGCGCCTTATATAGGCGTATTTCTTTTTAAACAAACGTTTGATTAGTTGGCTTACATATGCATAAACACAGTTAAACAAACGTTTGATTAATATTTTTAACATACTAAGGGGAATGGAAATGAAAAGGGAACCGAGAGTGAAAAATAAGGGGAAAGTAGTGTTATTTTTATTAGCTGCGGGAGGCGTATTTCTTGTTAAATTAACATTTAAATTTGGAACAATACATATGATTCGAACTTGGTTTGAAAGTACATTTTCTTAAATAAGGAATATAGCCTCTTGCGATAGAGGTTTTTGATTTGTTATTATTAGACTGAACGGTCGGTTTAAAGAGGTGTGAATATGAGAAGAAGCGCAGAAGAGATAAAGAAAGAAATTGCATATAAAGCAGAAAGTCTATTTTCACAGAAGGGCTACGCAGCTACATCTATGGAAGAGATTTGTGAAATTACAGAGCGAAGTAAAGGAAGTATTTATTATCACTTTAAAAGTAAAGAAGAATTATTTTTATTTGTAGTGAAACAGCATACGTATGATTGGGTTGAAAAATGGAATGAAAAAGAGAAGTTGTATAGTACTAGTACTGAAAAACTATATGGTCTCGCGGAATATCATGTAGAGGACATACAGCAACCAATTTCAAATGCAATAGAGGAATTCTCTATGAGCCAAGTTGTAAGTAAAGAGATTCTGGATGAACTGTTAGCTTTAACTAGAGAATCATATGTTATGTTTGAGAAATTAATTGAAGCAGGTATACAGTCTGGAGAGTTCCGTGAAGATAATACTCGTGATCTTATGTATATTGTGAACGGATTATTATCAGGGCTTGGAGTACTTTACTACGAGTTAGATTATAAAGAGCTGAAACGTATTTATAAAAAGGCAATAGATGTATTGTTAAAAGGAATGGCAGCTGAATAATAAGTCAGTTGCTTTTCTTACAAAACAAATTAGACCGAACGGTCGGTTTATGGAAGGGGAATGAAAGTGAAAGCTTTATTTAAAAACCGAGCATTTATGCTCGTTATGGCATCTGATATTTTACAACAATTTGCAATTTGGATCAGAAATATGGCTCTTTTATATTTCATAATGGAGCGGACAAATAATGATCCAGTTTCAGTGTCTCTATTATCTGTCATGGAGTATGCACCTATCTTTATTTTCTCGTTCATTGGTGGTGCATTAGCAGATCGCTGGAATCCGAAAAGAACAATGGTCGCTGGAGATGTGTTGAGTGTACTGTCTATTATAGGAATTGTCCTGTTGTTAAAGCTGGATTATTGGCAGGCTATATTTTTTGCAACACTCATTTCCGCGATTGTAGGTCAGTTTTCTCAGCCCTCATCTTCGCGTATATTTAAGCGCTATGTAAAAGAAGAAGAGGTAGCAAATGCGATTGCATTTAACCAAACATTACAGTCATTATTTCTAATTTTTGGGCCAGTGGTAGGATCGCTTGTGTATACACAACTTGGTTTATTTACGTCACTATATAGCTTAATCATTTTATTTTTGTTATCTGCTATCGCCCTTTCATTTTTACCAAAATGGGTTGAAAAAGAGAAAGTGGCAAGAGATTCATTAAAAAATGATATAAAAGAAGGATGGAAATACGTTCTTCACACGAAAAATTTACGTATGATTACGATCACTTTTACTATTATGGGTTTAGCTGTTGGATTAACGAATCCATTAGAAGTATTCCTTGTAATTGAACGTTTAGGCATGGAAAAAGAAGCTGTTCAATATTTAGCAGCAGCTGATGGAATAGGTATGTTAATCGGTGGTATTGTTGCTGCAGTTTTCGCTTCAAAAGTGAATCCGAAAAAGATGTTCGTATTCGGTATGAGCATATTAGCGATGTCATTTTTAGTAGAAGGGCTATCTACATCATTTTGGATTACTAGTTTCATGAGATTTGGAACAGGTATTTGTTTAGCTTGTGTTAATATCGTTGTCGGTACGCTTATGATTCAACTTGTACCAGAAAATATGGTTGGAAGAGTAAACGGGACGATTTTACCACTGTTTATGGGGGCAATGCTAATTGGAACTTCACTAGCTGGAGGATTAAAGGAACTAACTTCACTAGTTATTGTGTTTTGTATAGCAATGGCACTTGTTTTATTAGCGATAGGGCCAGTTCTACGCATGCAAATAAAGAAAGAAGATGTCGTTAATAAAGAGAAACTAACAAATTCGTTAGCTTCGAAATAACTATTTTAAGGGAGCAAAATTGCTCCCTTTTTCTTTGAGGAACTTTTGACAACTATATGAGCCAATTATATACTGATGTTGTAAAAACGATTTTACAGGTTAGGAGCAATGGTGTGAAAAATCAAATCTATGAATTACGCACTGAAAATAATATTTCACAAGGCGCATTAGCTGATAAATGCAAGGTTTCTAGACAGACGATAAATGCAATTGAGAATAATAAATATGATCCAAGCTTAGCGTTAGCATTCCGTTTAGCTGAAGTATTAGGAACAACTGTTGATAAATTATTTTTGTACAAGCAGTAGAGTCGTTTATTATAAGGCGCACCGTTAAAAATAAAAAAGATCCTCTTCTCATGAGAAGAGGATCTTTTCTTATAGTGTTTTAGTCTTTGGACTAGTTGGTGTAACGGATGTATTATTTTCTGGAACTCTAGTTAATAAGAATCCACCGATAATAAACAGAACAATAATACTAAGAACACCAGCGTTTGTTTTTCCTGTTAATTGCGTTGTAACACCGACTAATACCGGGCCCATAATTGCGGCGAACTTACCAAAGATATTATAAAATCCGAAGAATTCATTAGCAGATTCTTTTGGTACTAGTTTTGCAAAGTATGAACGACTTAGTGCTTGAATACCACCTTGAGATGTAGCAACTAACATTGCTAAAATCCAAAAATCAAGTGTCGTTTTTAAGAAATAAGCATATATGCAAATGATGATATAAATAATGATACCGACATATAGCATTTTTTTACCTGTAAATGTTGCTGATAATTTTCCATATAATAAAGCAAATGGACAAGCGACAATTTGTGTTACAAATAATATGATTAATAGATTCGTTGCACTGATACCGAGATCTGTTCCGTAAGCGGTGGACATGGTAATAATTGTATCGACCCCATCAATATAGAAAAAGTAAGCGATTAGGAACATGAATACAGTTTTATATTCTTTAATATTTTTAAAAGTAGCAGCAAGGCGTTTGAAGCTCATTGTAATTGGTCTAGGGTGACGTTCAATATAGTGCTTTTGCTCTACGTTTTTTAGCATTGGAATCGTAAATAACCCCCACCAAAGAGCTGTTATCGCAAATGAAATTTGACTAGCAATACCAACAGATAAAGGGATAGTTCCTTTTTGAGAAAGAATAATAAGAGCGATACAACCGATGAAAGGAATAGTACTCCCAATATAGCCTAATGCGAAACCTCGCGTAGAAATTCGATCCATTCTATCTTCAGAAGTGACATCTACTAAAAATGCATCATAAAAAATGTTTGCTCCAGCAAAACCGACTAAGGCGAGCATATAGCATCCTAATAATAAGTACCACTGAGATGTTGGAACGACTGCTAACATACTTGTAAATACGATACCGAGTCCAAAGAAGAATGTGAAAAATCGTTTTTTAAATCCTTTATAATCAGCAACTGTGCCGAGAATAGGAGCAAGTATAGAAATTAAAAGTGTAGCGAACGAGTTTGCATATCCCCAATATGCTGTTGAAGTTGCCCCGGATAGTCCAGCTTCTTTTGCAGCTGCTTTAAAGTAAATTGGAAATAATGCAGTTGTAATGACGAGCGAATATACCGAGTTCGCCCAATCGTATAATATCCAGCTTTTTTCTTGTCTGGACATTTTTTTCATATAATGTTCCCCCTTAAATTTGTTTTACTAACAGTGTACAAAAATAAAAATTATAAAAAGAGAAACAGTGATGAATTTTACATAACTTTTACATATATACACAGTTCTTTACAATTGGAGTAAATCCTCTACAATTGCTCCGTCTGTTTCGCCTAAGTGTAAACCGAGTAGTCTAGCGATAGTTGGACCTTCATCAATAAGTCTCATATACGGGACGGTAACGCCGGTTTTTATTCCTTTTCCAGCAGCGATAAAAATTGTTTCATAGTTAGGTTTTGTTGGAGAGTATCCATGCGTACCAAATGTATATTTTTTACTAGGCGTAACATCTTTTTCAGTAATTTCTTTTATAAAATCTCCTGTATAGTTTTCAGTGAAATAATACCCCTCTTGCGCTTCTAACATAAATAAACAATTACCATCTGCACCGCAGTCTTTCGCAGCTTCATCATGAAGTATAAATTCAATTCCATTCTGTTTATTTTGCAGCAGTTCTTCAAGGAGTAGTTGTACTTCTCGAATTGTATCCGTATCATTTTTGTCTTTCACATATACATAGGCAGAGCCATCACAACTTTGGCAATAGGCTTTCCAGTCTACTAATTTGCCTTTTTTATTAAGAGATATAAGTCCTCTTTGATGGAATAGCACATTTAATTGGATGGATTTGTTTTCACTTAAAGCGCTATGATCACCAAGGGCAATAATTGTACTTTCTTCGTATAGATCACTGTCTTTTAAAGTTTGAATAATTTTCCCTAGCCGCTCATCATGTCTATGAATTGCAGCTATTGTTTCGTTAGATTCAAAGCCATGATAATGTCTTTGCGTGTCTAAATCAGTGAAATGTACGAACATAACATTAGGCTTTTTCGTCTGAATGGTGTGTACAGCAGAGGCGAGGACGAAATCATCCAGCTCTGGTTGTGATAAACCATTTCTTATATGGCCGAAACGACGATTTAAATCTAATTGGTATAGTGGGCTACCGCTAAATAAGGAAACTAACACTTGATTTTGCCACGGTCTATTGGGGAAAATTTCTGGTAAATTGTAATCAATGTTTGCTCTCCCAGTAACAGGCCATAGAAGGGCAGCTGTCGTTAAATTTGCTTTACGCGCTTCATCATACAATGTTGTTCCTTTTATCGATTTTCGGTACCAATGCCAATCAGGTGATTCACGTCCTGGTTGAAGTAACGTATTACTAACAACACCGTGCTTGTTAGGATAATTACCGGTTACGATTGTTGAGTGGCTTGGATATGTTACAGAAGGATAAATTGGTTCTACTTTTTCGACAACCGTGCCCTTTTTTATTAGAGATTGGAAATGAGGTAGTTTTTGTAGTATAGGAAAATCTAAAGCTGATAAACAGTCGAATGATAAAATAATGACACGATTCGTTAATGCTTTATCCATAAAGTAATCCTCCTAATTATATAAAACCTATTCTTATATATTACTATTAATACCTAGTAATAAAAATATGTTTTCGAATAAAATTTATTGTTTATTTTCAGAAAAATTAAACATATAATAAGTATAAGGGAATCTACGGACGGAGGGAATAGTATGGACTGGTTAGATGGATTCGGTATATTTTACATCATTGGTGGCATCACAATTCTCCTTGTATTTGCTATTTCATATTTACTAAAGAAACGTTTTCCAGACAAACAGTTTGATATTATATTTGCACTGATTGTAATACTTCTTTGCTTAGCATCATTTCCTGTTACCATGATGGTTATTGGTGGGTGGGAAGGAATGGGATATGGATTTATTGGTTTCTTCGTTCTACTAGGTACACTTATTGGTATGATTGCACATCAACTTGTAAAAATCTCTCGAAAAAGCTACATATAAAACTGTAAAAAACGAAAAGAATATATAATAATAAGAAAATTAGCTATTGTTTTAAAAAAGAATTTGTATTATGATAATCAACAAATTTATTTCATTATAACGATGAAAAAGGACTAGTACATGTTCAACCTTTTTAGCAGAGAGAGAATCCGCCAGGCTGAAAGATTCTTAAAAAGGCAATATGGAACCTGTCTTTGAGTTCTGCATATGCAGCGGGAATTTCCCGTTATCAAGAAGAGAGCATATACAATTTTTGTGTATGAATCAGGGTGGTAACGCCGGCAAAGCTCGGTCCCTATTTAGGGACGCGGGCTTTTTTGTATTTTCTGGAAGAAGGAGGAAGACTGACTATGGCAAAAGAACAAGTGCAAGCCATTACGAAGATGGAAGAGGACTTTGCGCAGTGGTATACCGATATTGTAAAAAAAGCCGAACTGGTTGATTATTCAAGTGTAAAAGGGTGCATGATTTTACGTCCATATGGTTATGCCTTATGGGAGAATATGCAGAAGGTGATGGATGAGAAGCTAAAAGAAACTGGCCATGAAAATGTATATATGCCAATGTTTATCCCAGAGAGTTTATTGCAAAAAGAGAAGGATCATGTTGAAGGGTTTGCTCCTGAAGTAGCATGGGTTACGCATGGCGGAGATGAAAAGTTAGCGGAAAGACTTTGTGTACGTCCTACATCTGAAACTTTATTCTGTGAGCATTTTTCAAAAATTGTGCAATCCTATAATGATTTGCCAAAATTATACAACCAGTGGTGTTCAGTAGTTCGTTGGGAGAAGACAACTAGGCCATTCCTTCGTACGACAGAATTTTTATGGCAAGAGGGTCATACAATCCATGAAACAGCAGAAGAATCGCAGGCTGAAACATTAAATATTTTAAACTTATATGCTTCTTTCTGTGAGGATTATTTAGCGATACCAGTTATTAAAGGACAAAAAACAGAAAAAGAGAAGTTTGCTGGAGCAAAGGCAACTTATACAATTGAAAGCTTAATGCATGATGGGAAAGCACTTCAAACAGGAACATCCCATAACTTTGGAACGAATTTCTCTGAAGCATTTGATATTAAATTTTTAGATCGTAACGGTAAGTGGCAATATGTACACCAAACATCTTGGGGTGTATCAACAAGAATGATAGGTGGGCTAATTATGGTTCATAGCGATAATAATGGACTTGTAATGCCACCAAAAGTTGCTCCAGTGCAAGTTGTTATCGTACCAATTGCTCAGCATAAAGAAGGAGTTTTAGCGAAAGCAACAGAGTTACAAGGACATATTCAAAAAGTTGCACGCGTGAAAATAGATGCTAGTAATAAAACACCGGGCTGGAAATTTAATGAGTATGAAATGAAGGGCATTCCAATTCGATTAGAAGTTGGGCCTAAAGATATTGAAAAGAATCAAGTTGTACTTGTAAGAAGAGATACGAAAGAAAAAGAATTTATATCAATGGATCAATTAGAAGAACGTATTCCAGCACTACTTGAGGAAATTCATGACTCTTTATTTAATAAGGCAAAAGTATTTCGCGATGAGAATACGTATAGTGCGACGAATTTTGAAGAGATGAAACAAGTAGCTGATGAAAAGCAAGGATTTATTAAGGCAATGTGGTGCGGAGAATTAGCTTGTGAAGAGAAACTAAAAGAAGAAGTTGGAGTATCTTCACGTTGTATGCCTTTTGAGCAAGAGCATTTAGCTGACGAATGTATTTGTTGTGGTAAAGAAGCTAAACAAATGGTGTATTGGGGAAAAGCGTATTAATAATCCTTCTGATAGGTGATAAAAAGGACTTTAGGCTGCATAATAAAATGCAACCTAAAGTCCTTTTAGTTTTTACAATTTATTTCATGTATTTTTTAGATGGAAGGATGTGTTTTATTTTGCGTTTTTACGGCGAATAAATAGTAACATACCAATTAGGAATGTTGAAAGCCCCATTAAAATAGATGCAGGATAATGTGTTGCCGTATTCGGTAACTTATCGCCTTGTTTTTTCGCATTATCTTTTACATTGCCACCTTGAGAGCCGTTTCCACTGCTATCGCCTTTAACACGGTTACCGCCCTGAGAGCCATTACCACCTTGAGAACTGCTATCGTCTTTAACACGATTACCGCCTTTAGAGCCATTGCCACCAGAGCCATTGCCACCAGAGCCATTGCCACCAGAACCATTGCCACCAGAGCCATTGCCACCAGAGCCATTGCCACCAGAACCATTGCCACCAGAACCGTTACCGCCGGAACCATTGCCGCCAGAGCCACTGCCACCAGAACCGTTACCGCCGGAACCATTGCCGCCAGAGCCGTTACCGCCGGAACCATTGTCGCCAGAGCCACTGCCACCAGAACCATTGCCGCCAGAACCGTTGTCACCAGAACCACTATCGTTCTGAGAACCGTTATTTCCTGGAGGTTTATTATTATCCTTTGAGTTTCCTTCTGCAAAATGATCACTATTTTGTACAATAGCGTTTGTTAATGGGCGGAAGTTTTCAGTTGCAGCATTACCAATATTTAAACCGCTAAAAAAAGATAAAGAGAGTGTTGATGCTAAAATGAAGATTTTCGTCATGGTTTTCCTCCTAAGAAATTAATATTCCATCTAAAATACATCCCTTTGTAATATTTCTTAGGAAAAAGAGTTTTATGCAAAAAAAACTATATATAGAAAAAGGTGGTGTATTTCTCAAAGCAGAAAAGAGTTAATGTAGATTTCCTACAAATAGTAGAGGCGGAGAATTTACATTCAGAACGGTAGAGGAAGTGGCAGTGGCAGTAGCAGTAGATGAAAGAGTATATAGCGTTTGATATTGGCGGTACGCAAATTAAGTATGGCATTGTTTCAGAAATAGGGAGAGTATTAAAGCGTAAAACAGTTGCAACAGAAATTCATTTAGGCGGAGAACAAACTATTCAAAAACTTATATATGTATCAAAAAAAATAATGAATGAACATACTATTGCAGGAATTGGTATTAGCACCACGGGGATTGTTGATATTAATAAAGGAATTGTGACGGGAGGTGCGGATCATATTCCGGGATATCGTACTATTCCTATTATTGATAGATTGCAAGAGATATTAAAAGTTCCAGTATCGATTGACAATGATGTGAATTGTGCAGCGTTTGGAGAAAAATGGAATGGTAGTGGAAGAGAGAAAGAGAACTTTATTATGCTCACCCTTGGAACAGGGATTGGGGGAGCGATTTTTATAGACGGAGAATTGTACCGAGGGCATTCATTTAGTGCTGGTGAATGGGGGAATATGTTAATAGAAGGAAAACCGTTTGAAGAGGTTGCCTCGATTTCAGGATTAATTCGTCTTGTCAGAAAATATAAAGGCAAAGGTGAGTGGAATGGGAGATTAATTTTCGAGTTGTATGATAAAGGAGATCGGGAAGTTGCTCAAGTAGTTAGGATCTTCTTTAAACATTTGGCAATCGGAATTAGTAATCTTGCTTATATTTTCAATCCAGAAAAGATTATTATTGGTGGAGGAATTACCGATAGAGGAAATGAGTTTTTAAAAGAAGTAAAAGAAGAGGTCAGTAAATACTTAAATCAAGAGATTTATAATAATTGTGAGATTGAACTTGCACAAAACGGTAATTGTGCAGGAATGATTGGTGCTATTTACCACTTCTTACATCATCATAAATAAATTATATGAATGTTTTCATATAACTGAGAATTTATCCTTTTTATCGCTAGGTAAATAATGCTACAATATAAGAGAAGAATACAATATTTTCCGATTTGGAAAATGCTTTGTAGAAAGGGAGAAACTTCATGCCTATTATTTTAGAAAAAGGTCAAAAGATCGATTTAACGAAAGGACAACCAAAAGTAGCAAAACTACAGGTTGGCTTAGGCTGGGATCCAATTGGGCAATCAGGTGGATTTCTGTCTTCATTATTTGGAAGTAAACCAAATGTAGATTGTGATGCATCTGTTGTTATGTTAGAAGGAGATCGTTTTTTAAACAAAAATGATTTAGTTTACTTCGGAAATAAACTTTCTACTTGTGGTAGTATTATTCATTCAGGAGATAATTTAACAGGTGAAGGCGCTGGTGATGACGAAACAATTTTCGTAGAATTACATAAAGTTCCGAGCCGTATTAATCGTTTAGTATTCGTTGTAAATATTTATGACTGTGTAAATCGTCGTCAAGATTTCGGGATGATTCGTAATGCATATATTCGTATTCAAAACCCGCAAACTGGTGAAGAATTAGCACGCTATAATTTATCGGATAATTATGCTGGCAAAACGACTCTAATTGCAGGTGAAATGTATCGTCACGGAAGTGAATGGAAGTTTTCAGCTGTTGGAGAAGGCACACAAGATAAAAACTTAAGTGAGATTGTATCACGTTATCAATAAAATAAACCGAGGAGGAATTGAATATGGCATCAATTTCATTGAAAAAAGGACAAAAGGTAGACTTAACAAAAACGAATCCGGGTCTTTCAAAAGTTCTTGTAGGACTAGGTTGGGATACGAATCGTTATGACGGACAAAACGATTTCGATTTAGATGTTAGTATTTTCTTAGTAGGCGCTAACGGTAAAGTTTCAGGTGCAGAGGATTTCGTCTTCTATAATAACCCAAAAGGTGCGAATGGTGCTGTCGAGCATTTAGGAGATAACCGAACTGGCGAAGGTGAAGGCGATGACGAATCGATCAAAGTAGATTTGAAAAATGTACCTGCACATATCGAACGTATTTGTTTCACAATTACAATCTATGATGGAGAAGGTCGTAGCCAAAACTTCGGACAAGTTTCTAACTCTTTCGTACGTATTTTAGATGAAGAAAAGAATGCAGAATTAATTCGTTACGATTTAGGAGAAGATTTCTCTATTGAAACAGCCGTAGTAGTAGGTGAATTATACCGTCATGCAGGTGACTGGAAATTCAATGCAATCGGAAGTGGATTCCAAGGTGGATTAGCGTCTCTATGTAATAACTTTGGTTTAGACGTAGAGTAATAGATTTAATTTATATATCCATCGGTGAAATGTATGTTTACCGATGGATATATTTTTAAAGATAAAAATATAGAGGTGAATATAGATGGTTATTCAATTACAAAAAGGACAGAAAATTGATTTGGGTAAGACAAGCCCTGGTTTAACAAAAGCAGTAATTGGTCTTGGATGGGATATTAAATCTTATGACGGTGGATCAGATTTCGATTTAGATGCATCTGCCTTTTTATTAGATGCAAACGGAAAATGTACGAAGGAAACTGATTTTATCTTCTATAATAATTTACAGTCTCCTTGTGGATCTGTTTTACATACAGGAGATAACCGTACAGGTGAAGGTGAAGGTGACGATGAGCAACTTGTTGTGGACTTAAAGAAAGTTCCAGCAGATGTGCACAGAATTGCTATTACAGTTACGATTTATGATGCAGAAGGCCGTAGTCAAAACTTTGGACAAGTAGGAAATGCGTTTGTTCGTTTAGCAAATGAAGAGACGAATGAAGAAGTTCTTCGTTTTGATTTAGGGGAAGATTTCTCCATTGAAACAGCAGTTGTCTTTTGTGAATTATACCGTCATAATGGACAGTGGAAGTTTAATGCAGTAGGAAGTGGATTCCAAGGTGGTTTAGGTGCGCTTGTAAGAGCGTATGGCTTGGATGCATAGAAAGGAAACGATATTCGTTTCCTTTTTTTGACCTTTCTATAAATCTAGCAAAGAATAGGGGATAAAGGTAAGATGAGTATTTTGCAAGGAATCCTTGATACGTATGCTCAGTTTTTCGACTTGGACATGTGGATTAAAGTGTTGCAAGATCCAGTATCTTGGGGATTAATAGGTACACTTGTTGTACTTGAAGGTTTGTTATCTGCCGATAACGCACTTGTGTTAGCAGTAATGGTAAAACACCTTCCGGAAGAAAAACGTAAAAAAGCATTATTCTATGGACTTATTGGAGCTTATGTGTTCCGCTTTATTGCGATTGGAATTGGAATGTTCTTAATTAAATTATGGTGGGTAAAACTTCTTGGTGCACTTTACCTTGCTTGGTTATCAGTAAAATACTTTATTGATAAGCGTAAAGGTGCAAGTGAAGAAGACGAAGCTCACGGTATGAATCAAAACAGTATTTTCTTTAGAATGTTCGGTGTCTTCTGGGGAACAGTTGCGATGGTTGAATTAATGGATATCGCGTTCTCTGTAGATAGCGTACTTGCTGCATTTGGTGTATCTAATGAAGTTTGGATTTTATTATTAGGCGGAATGCTAGGTATTTTAATGATGCGTGGTATCGCTGGTGTATTCTTAAAATTGTTAGAGCGTATTCCAGAGCTTGAAACGACAGCATATATTTTAATCTTAATTATCGCATCGAAGATGCTATTGTCTCTAATTGATATTCATATTAGTCATACACTGTTCTTCATTATTTTAGTTGTAGCATTTGGAGCAACATTTATAATTCACTACATGAAGAATTCTGGACAAGCTAAAGAAGAAGTTGCAGCTACTAAAGAAGACAATAAATAATTGAAATGGGTTTGCTCGTTTTACGAGCGCCCATTTTTTATAACCAAAAATAGTTTATAATAGAAGAAAGATTTAGAAAAAACGTAAATGTTTTTGGAGGTGAACTGTTGTGTTTTCACGTTTTACACTTCAACCATATGCATTAAAAGATGAATCAGATTTAAAGCAATTTGAAACACTTTTAGAAAAACGCCCACAATATGAGCTGACAGAGAATGAAATGAAATTTAGTTATATAGCATGTCGAATCCTTGGCGTTCCTAATGATGTAGATGAATATTTTAATGAACTGTTTGATTATAGTGAAGCGAAAGGAATCGAAGTTTTACACGAACAAAATTTAAACAAAGTGATTGATTCGGAAAAGCTTCGTCATATTCAAGAAGTGTTCGGATTACATCAAGAAGCACCAAATGGTCTGACAGTAAATAGGCTAGTTGCACATTTATCTGGGAAACAACTTTTACCGAAAGTAGACAATCCTGATTTACAGCATTACATACATGCGACGTTCATTTCAGTATTGAAATTATATGAGAAACAACATAATCAGTCGTTAAAGACAGAAGGTTTCCGTCGTTTCTTAATCGACATAATTAAACTAAGCGAAAATTACGTAGCGAAGTGGTTCTCTACGATTAATTATAAGAAACAAATGCCGCGTATCGTTTGGTATGGTGATGCACAGGAAAGCCGTATATATTTCTTATATTTTCTTATTATGCTCGGTTGTGATGTGCTTTATTATCACCCCGAAGGAAAAGATGGATTTGAAAATATTGATGAAGAGGGAAGAACTTTTGTTGTATCTCATCCGGGTCGCATTTCGCTTGAACCATTCCCTGATCGTCGACGTGAGCGTGTTGCAACAGTAGCGTATCAAGCTTCGAAAGAAATTGAACAAGTACTTCACCACGATAATTCACTATTATATAAACCGTGGCAATTTCGTTCGTATACACCTGTAGCACGTACGTTAAAAACGACATATGATGAACTCTTTTTAATTACGAAAGAAAAGGCATTTGTACGTCCAACATTCTTTGTTGAAAATAAACATATTTATATTCCTTCTTTATTTGCGAAAATATCAGGCGTTTCAAAGAATGATAAAGAATATTTTCAACGATTAAAGGTTGTTACATCATTTGATAACAGTTTATTAATTAATACATTCCCATTTACGAAAGAGCAAAAAGCAAATTTCCAATATCATTATCGAGATGCATTGGACCGAGCTGGGAAATTACATCCTGATCTAATTATGAATAGCCATTGGTGGCCGCATAAGCGTTTACCGGAAGGTTTACAACATGGGATTGCAGAGGCGATTATCCATACGTGCGAAAGTGAAATATGCAAACCAATTGCGAAAGAAACGAAACAAGATGTAGCACTGTATGTTTTCGCACAACTTTCTCAAATACCACCTAATATTTTAGAACAGCTTGAGAAATTTGATTATTCACAAGATGTACCGAAAATTGTTATATTTAATAATGAGAAGAGTGGAGAATTAACTCGTTCTGACGCTGTTTTATTACTATTTTTGAATCAAATTGGAGTAGATGTATTCCATTTCAATCCCACGGGCAGAAACGATATTGAACCGTATGTTGAAGCAGGAGCATTCGATTCCCATTGGCTTGAAGAAGTTAATTTCGATCTTGAGTTTCATGGCTCATCAGCCTATAAAAATTTATCACAAACAATAAAAGGACTATTTCGTCCATTTTTATAAGGAAAGGGAGAATACCATATGAATAACCCAGTCGTACTAGATTCGAAAACTGAATTGAATGAGCAAACCGCACAAGATGTTCGCTTGCAACTTAGACAAGATGCAGATGTGCAACGTATTTATAACGCAGTAGATATTAAAGATCAACTGGAATTAATTGAACTTGGAAAAGAACCTTCTATGGAAATTTCACGTTTCGCTGATCAAATTTTACATACAATGTCTCTATCAAAGATAGAAGATTCTGGTGAATTGTTAAAGCAACTTGGTAAAATTATGGACAGATTTGATAGTAAAGACTTTGCGGAAGAAAAAAGTGGTTTCTTCTCGCGCATGTTCAAAAAAGCGGATAAAATGATAGAACAAATCTTTAGTAAATATCAAACGATGGGCCGCGAAATTGATAAAGTTTATGTGGAAATTACGAAGTACCAAGATGAGATGAAAAAATCAATTGGTACGTTAGATGGCTTGTATGAGCAAAACTTAAAATATTATTTAGACTTAGAGAAGTATGTAGTAGCAGGAGAAATGTTATTAGAGCGTTTAAATACAGAATTAGTTCCGATGTATGAAGAGCGCGTGCGTAATAATGATCAATTAGCAGGTATTGAATTAGAGTCGCTTAAAAACTCGGTTGAAATTTTAGAGCAACGTATTGATGATTTAGAAAAAGCTCGTATGGTTGCGCTACTTACAGCACCACAAATTCGCATGATTCAACGTGGTAATAATAAATTAATTGGTAAAATCAATACAGCATTTATTACGACGATTCCTATCTTTAAAAATGGTATCATTCAAGCAGTAAATGCGAAACGTCAAAAGCTTGTTGCAGATTCTATGGCTGAACTTGATCGCCGTACAAATGAATTACTTAAGAAAAATGCACAAAATATCGCAACGCAAAGTGTAGAAGTAGCGAGATTATCAGGTTCTTCTAGTATTAAAATGGAAACACTTGAGGAAACTTGGAACATTATTTCAAGAGGTATGCAAGAAACACAACAAATTGAAGAACAAAATAAACGTGAGCGTGAAGAAAGTCGCAAGCGTATGGCTACATTAACAGAGAATATCAAAAAAGAATTACAAGGATAAATGAAAAGGCAATGAGGAATAGTCCTCATTGCCTTTTAGTTTCTCTTCACTAATTTAATAATTTCATTCACAACAAGTGGAATGATACTTAATAAGAGAACAAATCCCCAATCTCGCATCGTTAATGCATGTACACCGAATATATTTGCAAGGGGCGGGATGGAGATGATACAAACTTGCATAAGAACACCGATAAGAAGGGAGAAGACTAAATATTTATTTGTAAAGATCCCAATTGAAAAAATCGATTTCGTTCTTGAACGCAAGTTAAATGAATGAACAAGCTGAGAAAAACTAAGAACGACAAATGCCATCGTTTGGGCATGTAATAGAGCATCCTCATCAATTCGCTCTGGGAAAAGAGGGAATAAATTTGTATCTCCAGTATAGAATTTTGCTCCGGCGATAAAGGCTATTAACGTTAAAATCCCAATGACAGCCCCATTGAAAATAAGAAAAGGAACGCTACCACTAAATAGGCTTTCTTTCGCATGTCGTGGTTTTTCCTTCATCACATCTGGATCTTCAGGATCAACCCCAAGTGATAATGCAGGCAGTGTATCTGTAATTAAATTTACCCACAAAATATGAATAGGTCGTAGGGGTGTTGCCCAGCCAAGTAAAATCGCTAAAAATAAAGCGATAATTTCTCCAAAGTTACAAGAGAGTAGGAAGAGAATTGATTTTTTTATGTTACGATAAATATTTCTACCTTCCTCAACAGCTTTCACGATAGATGAGAAATTATCATCTGTTAACACGACATCAGCTGCTCCTTTTGCGACATCTGTTCCTGTAATGCCCATCGCTACGCCAACATCAGCTTGCTTTAAAGATGGTGCATCATTGACACCATCACCAGTCATAGAAACGATATTTCCTTTTGCGCGTAATGCCTTTACAAATTTCACTTTATGCTCTGGAGAGACTCTAGCGAATACATTTAAATGATTAATTTTGCTAGCTAGTTCTGTATCTGAAATGTTATCTAATTCAGTTCCAATCATAATTTCAGATATTTCTTCAGCAATGCCAAGTTCTTTGGCAATTGCAAAGGCGGTATCTTTATGGTCACCGGTAATCATAACTGTGCGAATACCGGCTTTTTTACATTCTGTAATTGAATCTTTCACTTCAGTTCGCGGTGGATCAATCATACCGACAAGACCGATAAAGATAAGATTTTCTTCAAGATGATTTATATCCACATCGTTTGAATTGTATTTTTTAAATGCGAATGAAAGTACTCTTAAAGCTTCTTGAGACATTGCTCCGGCAGATTCTAATATTTGATTTTTATCAGAATCAGTTAAAATCTCGATTTTCCCGTTTTTAAAAATATGGTTACATCGAGGTAAGAGCTTATCGATAGCACCTTTCGTCATGCTATAGCAGTTTTCATCGTATGTATGCACGGTTGACATCATTTTACGATCTGAGTCGAAAGGTAGCTCGTTAACACGTTCATGTATTTTTTCTAAATGATCTTTTTGCATGTTAAAAGTGCTTCCGGCCACCAGAAGGGCAATTTCAGTCGGGTCACCGGTTTGTGATTCGTTATTGTAAGACGCATCATTACATAGCACCATATTCTCTAACAATAGACGTTGCGTATCATTATTTACATTCAAATGTTCTAAGTGATCGTATGTGTTATCACTATAAAAGTGAGTAACAGTCATTTTGTTTTGCGTTAATGTGCCTGTTTTATCTGAACAAATAATTGTGACAGACCCGAGAGCTTCAACAGCAGGAAGTTTACGGATGATGACGTTTTGTTTAATCATACGCTGCACACCAATTGCAAGAACGATGGAAACGATAGCTGGCAAGCCTTCTGGGATAGCTGCAACGGCTAAACTAATAGCAGTCATAAACATTTCTAGTGTATCTCGTCCTTGTAAAAAGCCGATGAGAAACATCACGATACAAATAGCTACAGCAACAAAGCCTAAATACTTTCCGACTTGTGCTAAGCTTTTTTGAAGTGGTGTCATATCATCGTCTGCTTCATGTAACAGGGTAGCAATCTTACCAATTTGTGAGTTCATTCCAGTTTCAACAGCAACACCGACGCCTCTTCCGTATGTTACAAGAGTAGACATAAAGGCCATGTTTTTTTGGTCGCCGAGTGGTACTTGCTCATCACTTTGCATGGAAGGGTGGTAGATTGCATCTTTATCAACAGGGACAGATTCACCAGTTAGAGCAGATTCTTCAACTTTTAAATTTGCGGTTTCGATAAGGCGTAAATCGCATGGGATATATCGTCCGGCGTCGAGCATAACGATATCCCCTGGAACGACGTGCTCAGATGGAATTTCTTTTAGTTCACCATTTCTCTTGACGATAGCTTTAGGCGTCGCCATCTTTTTCAATGCCTCTAAAGCTTGTTCTGCTTTCGATTCTTGGACAACACCGATAACAGCATTTAAAACTACAACGAGCGCGATAATACTGGCATCCGCCCATTCACCTACAAAGGCAGAAATAAGGGCAGCAATAATAAGGACATATACGAGGACGTCATTAATTTGGGCGAAAATACGCTGCCATAAAGTGCGTTTTTGTTTTGTAGCTAATTCATTAGAACCGTATTGCTTTAAACGGTCACTTACAATCTCATCTGTTAAACCGTGTTGTTCGTTTGTTTCTAGGTCAATTAATGTTTGATCTTTCGTCTTACTGTACCAATTGCTCATAAGTAAGCACCTCCAGTAAAAACAGTTAGCAATGGTAGTGTTGCTATTATTTGTGAGTAGTATGTATGGAGAAAAAATCTAAGATGAGGTTCTACTTCTATTGTACAATATTTTACAGTTGGTTGAGGGAAAGAGAAGAGTTGTCATGAATTTGTTGGAAATAAAAAAGAGCCTCATATAAGAGAGGCTTTTTTACTTTTTAATTAATGTACCTAATTCTTCTGTAATAGCTTGCATTTCACTAATGCTGAAAGTTTCACGTTTCATAACATGATCATAAATGTCACGTAAATCTTCGTACATTTCTTCGTTAAAACTAGCAGCTCTCATCGCTCCAGCATTAACCATACGTAATTTTTCTTTAATAGCTTCGACCATATATTCAACGTTTTCTTCTGACTTTACGGATAAATCCACCGAAGTGTCCCCCTTTAAAATAACATAAGGCTATCTTAACATTTTTTATCATTTTCGTTAATGAATCTTTTCAATCCTATTAAATTAGTAGGGATTTCCTTTATATTTAATAATTGGTTGTTTATACTATAAGTATATATGAAGAAATGCACCAAGAAGGGAAGAAACAAAAACATGGTTCAAGTATTGTTTGTTTGTCTTGGGAACATTTGCCGTTCTCCAATGGCAGAAGCGATTTTTCGAGATCTTGTCGTAAAAGAGGGACTCGAAGAGAAAATTGTCATTGATTCTGCAGGAACTGGAGATTGGCATGTTGGCCATCCGCCACATAAAGGAACACAAAAAATTTTAAAAGAAAATGCAGTCACTTTTGAAGGAATTAAAGCAAGGCAAGTAGAAAAAGAAGACTTAACAAAGTTTGATTATATTATTGCCATGGACAACAAGAATATAGCAGATTTAAAAAGTTTAGGTAAAACTGGAGGCTATATTGGTAGACTGTCCGACTTTGTTCCAGACGGTGGCTGGACAGACGTTCCTGACCCTTACTATACAGGGAATTTCCAAGAAGTATATGACCTTGTAACAGAAGGGTGTGCAAAGCTATTAGCTTTCATTCGAAATGAACAAGGAATATGAGGAAGCTTAGAAAGAAATACTTTCTAACATAAGAAATGAAAGGGTGAAGGAATATGGCAAAGAAAAATAATATTGCTCGAAACATTGCGATTGGTGTAGCGGCAGGTGTAGCTGTATCCATGTTAAAGAAAGAAAACCGTGAAAAAGTAAAAAATACAGCAGAAAAAGCAAAAACAAAGATGATTGAAATTGGTGAAAATGCAAAGATCAAAGAAAAAGTGCAAACTGTTACAGATAAAGGACGCGAACTTGCTGATTTCAATGTGGTAAAAGCGAAAGTAGCAGAAATTAAAAAATTAACGCCATCTGTTGTAGAGACGTTAAAAGAAACGAAAGAAATTTTTAGTAAGAAAAAAGTTGAGCCAGAAGAAAAGCCAGAAACGATTGAAATTCAAGCTGTATCTCCAAAGGTAGATGAGCTGAAAGCAGAAGAAGAGCCAGTAGTTGCTGAAGATGGTGGTATGAAAGAAGCGCGTGAATTATTTATAAAAGACTCAAATGCAGTGGAAAAAAAAACTGAAGCGTACATTGAGTTAAAGCAAGATAAAGAAGAGAAGAAAAGCGTTTAAACATATATGAGAAAAATTTTAGAAAAGGTGAGAAGAAATCGTACTTATTCGTTTGGTAAAGATTTATATGACCGGACGATGCGCGATGATGTAGCGGGCTTGGCAGCACAGCTCGCTTATTTCTTCTTGCTTGCAATTTTTCCTGGGCTCGTTTTCTTAATTACGCTTCTTGGATTTATTCCCATTCAAACAGAGGATGTGCTTAGTTTATTAGAGGTTTATGTACCAGATGATGCAATGAACTTAATTGAGGTAAATGTAGATAAAGTTGTAAACCAGCAAAATGGTGGTTTATTATCATTTGGTTTATTATCCATGTTATGGTTTGCCTCAAATGGTGTTAATGCGGTTATGAATGCTTTTAACCGAGCTTATGACGTGAAGGAAACACGTTCTTTTATTACAACAAGAGCGTTATCAATTGTGTTTACATTAGCTATTATTTTTATGATTGTCTTTGCGTTAATTGTTCCGGTATTCGGACAAGTTATTGGAGCAGCAGTGTTTAAAGCACTCGGTTTATCAGATAGTTTTTCTTTCGTATGGAGCATTACACGATTAGTAGCGAGTTTCTTCGTACTATTTGCTTTGTTTAGTTTCTTATATACATTTGCACCAGATCGAAAGTTAAAAAGAAGAGAAGTTATTTCAGGGGCGTTATTTGCTACTGTAGGATGGATTGTGGTGTCTTACTCATTTGCTTATTATGTAGATAAGTTTGCGAATTACGCCAATACATATGGTGGTCTCGGTGGTATCATTATTTTAATGTTATGGTTTTATTTAACTGGATGGGTAATTTTACTTGGCGGTGAAATTAATGGTTTACTCCACCATTATAGAACCGGTGACAATAATTCCCGTAATGAATAATGAGCTCTTGTTCCATAATAAAAAGGAACAGGGGGGATATTTCATGAGTAATAATAAAAAGAACCATAATAATAAAAGTAATAATAAACAAAAGAGCAGTTCGCATCCAAAGCATAAAACGAGTAGCAGTGCGAACGGTCATAATAGCTATCATTAAAAAAAAACGGGTCCTCTATGAGGGACCCGTTTTATTTGCTTCCTTTTAGTAATCGTAAGCCATTCAAAATGACAAGAATCGTACTTCCTTCATGGCCAATAACACCGAATGGAAGAGCTAAAAATTGCAAGAAGTTTGAACAAATTAGCATGGCAATAACGGCTAGCGAAAAGATTACGTTTTGCTTCACAATACGGTTCATTCGTTTTGATAAACGAATTGCTTGGGAAAGGCGAGATAGTTCGTTCTTCATCAGTACAACATCTGCAGTTTCTAAAGCTACATCTGTTCCTTCTCCCATTGCGACACCAATGCTAGCAGTAGCTAGTGCAGGGGCATCATTTATACCGTCTCCGACCATTGCTACTGTACCGTATTTTTCTTTTAACTTTTTAATCGTTTCAACTTTTGTTTCTGGTAAGCATGATGCGTAATATTCCTTTATATTACTTTCAGAGGCAATTGCTTTTGCCGTTTCTTCATTATCTCCAGTAATCATAATTGCTTCGACACCAATGCTTTGTAAATCACGAATAGCAGCTATTGTTTCTTGGCGAAGCGTATCTTTTAAAGCGATAAGTCCAAGAATGCCTCCCTCATCACTAATATAAACGACAGTTTTACCTTCTTTTTCAAGTGAGGCAGAAATACCATTATGAAATGTCTTTGTTTCTTCACCGATAAAGTCAGCTTTACCTATTTTATAAGCGATGTTTTCCAATCTTCCTTTTAGACCAAAACCAGTTACATCTTCAACCTTTTCTGGTTTTTTTAATGTAATGTCGTACGCATGTTGTGCATATTTAACAATGGATTCAGCTAAAGGATGTGTAGAGTGACTTTCAATTGATGCTGTAATAGAAAGTACTTCTTTTTCTGTTATATTTTCTCGAACATATACATCTGTTACGGTAGGTTTACCTTCTGTTAATGTTCCTGTTTTATCAAACGCGATTGCTTTCACAGAAGCAAGGCGTTCTAAATGTATACCGCCTTTAAAGAGAATACCGTTTCTCGCTCCGTTAGAAATGGCTGATAACGTAGCTGGTGTAATGGCAGCTACGAGCGCACAAGGAGATGCGACTACAAGTAAGATCATAGCGCGATAAAACGTTTCATTCCAGCTCCAGTCAAGTAAGAAATGAGGAACGAACATCATAAGCGCAACAACGAGTAGTACACCTTTTACGTATGTTCCTTCAAACTTTTCGATGAATAGTTGTGATGGTGATTTTTCACTTTGTGCACTTTGGACGAGACGGATAATTTTTTGGAATAATGTTTGATCGCTCGGCTTCGTAATTTTAACTTCGATAGCACCACGTAAATTTACAGTACCGGCAAATACTTCATCGCCATGTCTTTTCTCATTTGGAATAGGTTCTCCTGTGATTGCTGCCTCATCGATATTTGTTTCACCGTTATGAATCGTACCGTCAGCAGGAACACGTTCACCAGGTTTAATTAAAATAATGTCGTTAATTTGTAACTCTCCAACAGGAACACGTTCTTCAGTTCCGTTGGAAATACGTAATGCTTCTTCAGGTTGTAAGTCAAGAAGAGCGGAAATTTCTTTTTGGCTTTTACTTAACGTATAAGATTCCATAGCACCGCTGAGCGCAAAGATAAAGATTAAGATAGCCCCTTCTGCCCAGTAGCCAATAATTGCAGCACCAATAGCTGCAAAGAGCATTAGCATTTCAACATTTAGCTCTTTTTCTTCAATCGTATCTTCAATGCCTTCTTTCGCTTTTGCATATCCACCAACTATATAAGCAAGGATATAGCAAGTAATACCTACATTCATTGCATCGTTCTTTGTGAATAACCAGCCAACTAAAATAAAAATACCAGATGCTACTGCAAATACAAGTTCATAATGTTTTTTTAATGTGTCCCATAAAGAGGGATGGGAAATTGCTTCTTTTGCCTGTAACGTTTTTACTTCTGAGTTCATTACTACTCGCTCCTTCCGAATTCTTATTGAGAAAAATAATCAAAATCGAAACCCCTATAAAACGACGAAAGCTGCCATCCATAATGGATAGCAGCATTTCTGTTGAATCTGTTTTTAATCGTTATTATATTGTAATTATTCTATAGTATATCATATGTTTTTATGAGATGGTACGGTTTTGTTTCAAGTATAAACGGAAAACTTGTGTTTTCGCAATTCCTCTGGTATATATGAATATTGTTCATAAAAGATCGGAAAGGAAGACAACAAGTGAAGACAGAGAAATTTTTTACCCATCCGATTGGCGTATTTATTGCTGCAATAGTAGCAACTTTTTTATGGGGAAGCGCATTTCCTTTTATTAAATTAAGTTATGTTGAACTTGGAATTCAACCACAAGAAGTTGGAGAGCAAATATTATTTGCTGGTTATCGTTTCTTGTTATCTGGGGTAATGCTTTTATTCTTTTTTAAAGTGTTAGGGAAAAATATGAGCTTCAAAAAAGGAACGGGGAAACAGTTAATACAAATTGGTTTATTCCAAACGTTTCTTCAATATATCTGTTTTTATATTGGAATGAGTTATAGTTCGGGGATTGAAGGAGCTATCATTTCAGGGACATCATCATTCTTTCAAATTTTACTCGCCCATTTTGTATATAAAGATGATGCTCTCAATATGAGAAAATTAATTGGGGTATCGATTGGTTTTTGTGGCGTCATTTTAGTAAATGTGCCGAGTGATGGTAGCTTATCATTTCATTTTGGAATCGGAAGCTTATTACTTCTTAGTGCAGCAATGCTGTATTCATATGGAAACATATTAGCAAAAGAAGGTAGTAAAACATTAGATGTTGGCTATATGACAGCATACCAAATGATTTTTGGTTCTATAGGATTATTATGTATAGGGGCTTTACAAGTTGGAGTAATGCCATTTACATTTAGTCTACACGCACTACTTATGCTGATTTATTTATCTTTCTTATCTGCAGCTGGTTTTTGCATTTGGAATACAATTATGAAATACAACAAGGTTGGAAAAGTATCTATGTATATGTTCTTTATACCCGTATTTAGTGTGTTATTATCGAGCATGATTTTAGGTGAAGCAATTCATTCATTTGTGCTACTTGGTTTAGCATGTGTAGCCGCGGGAATTATTGTGGTAAATCGGACGCCAGCTAAGCAAAAAATAGAGCAAGAAAAACAAGTGGCATAGAGAGCAGAAAAGCGATTACAATGGAAGAACAGTGCTGTTCTTCTTTTTTAGAAAAAGGATAATAGACTAAGTGTAACGAAAAAAGATACAAAAAGCATTTATTGAGGAGAACATATTATGAATCTACTTTACGTGGTGTTAATTGGGCAAATACTTCTT
Organism: Noccaea bulbosa; assembly: GCA_900406535.1. Taxonomy (NCBI): domain Eukaryota; kingdom Viridiplantae; phylum Streptophyta; class Magnoliopsida; order Brassicales; family Brassicaceae; genus Noccaea; species Noccaea bulbosa. Next base: position 83,427 of record OVBJ01000038.1, read on the forward strand.
TTTTTTATTGGTGCAATTTATGCAATAGGGCAGACAAAAAGAACGAAAGTTAATATGCCGTTACCTTTAGCAATCCGTCTTATTCTTAGTTTTTCTTTAACAGGTAGTGCAATTTGGATATGGTTACAAGATCCATCTGTAGAGTATAGTACGTGGGTTGCACTTGGTATGACTTTATCGACTGTGGGAGATTTGTTTATGGCTGGGTTGATTCCAATTGGTCATCGATTAATTGGTGGGATGGTTACTTTCGCCCTTGCTCATTGTTTTTATGTAAAAGCATTTTTGCAAACAGGAATTTCATGGAATGGTTTTTGGATTGGCTTACTTGTATATGGGCTCTTTCTAATTGTAGGATGGTTCTTCTTTATCCGAAATGATAAACAGGATAAATTGTTTACGATAGGAGCTCTAATTTATGGATTGTGGGTTGGGGGAATGGCGTGCTTTGCATTCGCCTTATATTATGAAAATACAGGAATATGGTGGATACCAGCGTTTGGTGGTTTACTGTTTGTGATTTCTGATTTTATTATTGGCGTGACAGATATCGGAGGGCGCAAATTGAAGTATGAGCCACTTTGGATTTGGTTTACATATGTAGCTGCTCAAATGTGTATTGTATATGTGGGATTATAAAAAGATACTCTCAAAAATAGTGGATAGACTATTTTGAGAGTATCTTTTTTGCTTGTTTAATTTGATCAGTATTGTTATTTTGAAATTTCTAATATTATAATTTAATAATTCAGAATTTTGTAGAAGAATATCAGTCGTATTATTTATAATAAAAGTAAAAAGATGATGAGATGGTGAAATGATGCAAAGGAAAAAATGTTGGCGTGAATTTTTTGGAACGATTGCAATTGCATGTTTATTGGTGTTTTTGGCGAAAATTTTTGTGTTTTTCCCTACGACTGTAAAAGGAGCATCCATGAGGCCGACGTTGCAAGATGGAGATAAGGTGATTGTTAATAAGTTAGCAAAACAATTTGAAAGCTATGGGAGAGAAGACATTATTGTTGTGAAAACAGATAATTTTTATGTCAAAAGAGTGATTGGATTGCCAGGAGATATTATTGAGATGAGAAATGATCAATTATATGTAAATTCTGAAGTGAAAGATGAAGAGTATTTGGATAGTAATAAAAAACAAGCAGAAAAAAAACTTATGAATTTAACAGAGGACTTTGGACCGATTACAATTCCTAAAAATAAGATTTTTGTTATGGGAGATAATCGCCTAATAAGTAAAGATAGTAGAAATGGTTTAGGTTTTATTGATAGAGAAGATGTGTTAGGAAAGTTAGCAGGCATTTATTATCCGTTTGAACATATGAAAATAATAAAGTAAAAAAACCAAGCAAATTTTAGTTTGCTTGGTTTTTCTGTTAAACAGTAGGAGATTCGTTAGATACAAAGATATCTTCATGTTTCTTTGTAGTACTTAAAACGAATTTATGTTGTAGCAATTGTAGTTTAAATAACGCTAAAGGATCATGATATGTTTCTGGATTGCTTCTTAGCGTTGCTAATGTTTGTTCATCTTCCTGTATCTCAAGTTGAGCTGCATCCACATTTTGTTTCAATATGCTAAGTGGATCTTTAAAGAACATCATGATATCGCGTTCTAATGCCCCTTCAAATACTTCAAATTGTAGGAAGAATTGTTTTGAAATTGTGTGAGCAATTTCTGTATAGTCTTCTGTTTCAATATATTGTTTATATTTGTTGGCGAGCATAGATTGGTTTTTTTGCATATTACCAAATAATTTTCCGGCACTTTTTAAGAAAAACTGTGTCGGTGTAAAGCGTAATAAAATATTGATGTTTGTTACTGTAATTCGATTTGTCATTCGTACAACATCTCGATTCCAATCATCTAATAATTTGAAATCGCAAGGAAGTTTCATACGTTCTTCTTTATATAATTTATTAAATGTTTCACTCATTTCATCTAAATAAGCTTGAGCTTGAATAAATTCATTATGTGCTGTTTCAATCCATTCTTGAATAGACCCAGTAAATTTAGGAAGAAGTACCTGTTGTACATGCTTTTGAACTCGTTCATTCATTGCAGCATTTAATTCTTCATGAACTAGTTTGAAATCACTATCTTCTTGAACAAGATCAGAGCAGCTCTGTAATAATTCAGGAATTTGAGAATGTATATCTCGTGTAATTTCTTCTTTCGTTAAAAGATAGGATTCGGTAATAGAGCGAATTTTATCTTTTTCAAGAGCAGTAAGGTTATTAATAAATCCAGTAAGTTTCACTGAGATGTGTTTATTCCAGCGTACGGATTTTACTAATGTATTTTCTAATTCCACACGTTCGTTTATGAGATAAGCAATCGTCTTTTGCGTAAACCATATTAGCTTTTCTATACGTTCTTTTTCTATATCGCGTTTTGCAAGATTAGAGAGAATAGATTCTGTTACATCTCCAAGTTGCTGGCTACTCTCTTGCGAAGGAGAGTATGGGAAGAATTGTGCATCTGGAAAATGCACTTTAAGTTTACTAATTAGTTTTTCATTAGTAGTCGTATTATTTGTGTGTAATACGAAGTGAATTTGTAAGTTTGATACTTGTTCACGTAAATAAATTAACGTATCAATTTCTTCACTATGCAATGGTGAAGAAGAATTTAATACGTAAACAAGACTATCTGCTGCTTGTAAGTATTCAAAGTATGCATTGTTTTTATCCAATTGTCCTTGAATGGATGGTGTAATAAGAAATGTAAACTTATTTTTTCTTAAAAACCTACTTGGTAGCTTAATTTCTATACATCTTTTCTCAAGTTCCGACTGAGCAGATGTAGCCGTTATTTGATGGAATTCATTAAGGTTAGGGATACTTCGTATATCTAACGCGGTAAATTCTGTTATTTCAGTTTGACTAGCGTCTTTAAATAGAATAGGAGTTGTTAAAGTTTCATTTAAGATGTTCTCTCCTAATATTGAATTAACAAATGATGTTTTATCATGGTCACTAGTTCCAGCTATTAGTAGTGGCGTGACATTTAAATCGCATAGTTCATGGACGAGTAGCGTAAATTGATGACTTAAATCTACATCATTTTTCTCAGCCCACACAGCGATTGTTTCGAATAAATGAGAAACTGTTTCCATATTTACATCTGCTTCAGCAGATGTATTAGAAAGTAAGGATCCAGCACTTTTTACGAGTAATGATTCTAAAGTTGTAGGTGAGACTTCATTCCATGCTAACACTGCTGCAGAGACAACTAGAGAATCTTTTGCTTTCGTTAAACTGAACCAATTTGTTAATAAATTTGGTACAAGTCCGTTTAATTCATGCATAAAATGATTTCCGGTAATTAATGCAAAGTATGTTTCTTGATAGCGAGTAGAAATTTCATTCCAATCGTCATTATTGTCTGTTTCAATATGCAAGAATAAATGATTAATACTTTGAATCCAAGGAAGGTATAAGGATTCATGTTGATAGCTATTCCAAAGAGCAATAACAAGTTCTTTAAATTGAGCTTGATCAACAGCATATAGAGCTTTTAAAGACTCATAGAAATATTCAGGCTTAATATTTTTTGTAAATCCTTTATTTATGTAATTTATTAACGTATCAAACCAGTGTAAAGATTGTGTTCGAATACCTTCTTGAACAGCTAGTTCGATAGCGTTGTTCCAATCTTCTTGTTTTTCATAGAAAGAACGTGCAATTGCAGTAATATTTGGGTAATCCGGTTGGAATGCAACAGCTTCACTAATCGTCTTAAAAGCAAGTCCTAAACGATCTTGTTCGATATAAAGAGAAAGAAGTTGTAAGGAAACCTCCATCGTAAGAGTTGTATCTTCTGTTTGAATGGATTGATAAATTTCTTCTGCCTTTGGTAAAAATCCTAGTTCAAAATAAGCATCTGCAATATTTTTTGTTGCCCAAAGTGCAAGAGCATTATTTACTTTTTCCCATTTAAATATAGCTGCTTCAAAATCTTTATTTTGATAATAAAATTCACCTTGAGCAAATCGAATATTAGAAATGTTGGAGAATTCATTTTTAGATTCATTTATATATGCTTCACCGAGTACTTCCGATGCAGGAGTAGAAGTTTCTTCTGTTAAAAATGTTTTATAGTAAACTTTTTGAATAAATTGATTTTCAATGGTCATGTTCGTTCCCCCCTGTATAATTTAGAAAAATGATGTTGTATGTAAAAGGGTTCATGTTCTTTTAATAGGTAGAAGTTGCATTATATAGACCAAACTATGTTTTTGCTAGATATATCATTTTTCTTGAGAGTTAAACCGTTGCGAAAAGTAACTTTCCTTTATTGTAACAAAAAAACACGCATATGAATTTTTATTTTTTATCGGGTCATTTGCGGGCAGTAAGAATCTACTCTCAAAATTGGTGAATGTAAGTGAGTTATGTGGGAGTCGGGATGTCTGTAGAAGCAAGATTGGCGTAGATTAATAATTAGTAGAGGATGAAGAAAAGCCCCACTGATTAAAGTTTCACTTTATCTCTGTTAAAGGAAAGAATAGAAGTAGAGTTCATTATAAAAACAATGTATAGTGAATATGTATACCATGTTTGCCTTAAAGATAGAAAGGGTACAATGTGGAATAACGATCGTGCATAGGATGTGTCTTCCGAATGGAACAACATATTGGCGAGTTAATCGCGCATTATGGCTATTTTGGAATTGTTATAGCTTTGGCTGGTGGGATTGTCGGATTACCGATACCAGACGAGTTTTTATTGACCTTTATTGGTTATAATGTTTCAAAAGGAGTTATGTCAGGAACTGCTGCTTTTTTAAGTGGGATGGCTGGTGCGATGTTAGGGATTACGTTAAGCTACATATTAGGTTTAAAACTTGGGCTCCCTGTTTTAAAGAAATATGGGCCGAAAATTAGAATTAAAGAACATCACATTGAAAAAACACATATTTTATTTGAAAAATATGGGCCATTTCTTTTAATGATTGGTTATTTTATACCGGGAGTACGTCATTTAACGGCATATTTTGCTGGGGTATCAAATTTGACACTTTGGCGTTTTTGTTTGTACGCTTACGGTGGTGCGCTCATTTGGATAAGTGTTTTTATTGGGCTTGGCTGGAAGTTAGGCGAGAAGTGGCGCTTCGTTGAGTATAGTTTACATCATTATGGAATATGGATTTTATTAATTTCAGCAGTTGTTACATGTGTTGTATGGTTTTACATAAAGAAAAAGAAAAACCGCTAATAGCGTTTTTTTTAGCTGAAAGCAATAAATAATACACCAGCTGTAATAAAGACTACACCAACACCGGTCATAAAGTTTAACTTTTCACCGAGGATAATCATAGCGAGAATGATAGAAAATACGACGCTTAATTTATCGACAGGAGCTACTTGTGAAACCTTTCCTGTTTTGAGGGCAAGAAAATAAAATAGCCATGAAGAAGCACCTGCAATCCCACTTAATGTGATAAATAGCAGTGCTTTTTTATTTAGCAGTACGTCGCCGATATTTTGAAATTTACCTTGTATGATAATAACGCCTATCATAAATAATGCCATAATAATAGATCGAATTGTTGTTGCAACGTTTGCATCGATTCCGTCTAAACCAAACTTTCCAAAAATCGATACAAGGGCAGCAGCAATTGCTGATAATAGTGCAAATAAGAGCCACGAACTCATAGTAAAATCCCTCCAATCTTACAGTATTATACATGAAAATGATTCTCATGTATAAAGTTGAAGTAATTAAGGTTTATAGGAAGCATGACTCCAACTTAACTTCTTGCTCCACTTGAATTTTAAGGTGGGAGTTTTACTGCCCGCAAATAGTGGGCTAAATAACGAAATAATCCCCACCTTATATTTTTAATAAGGTGGGGATTATTATGCTACTCTGCAATTTCCTCATATAAAAAGTACGTTACATTATAAATATGCTCTACTTCATCGTCTGTCATAAACAGTAATTCGTCACGCTCAATCCCTTTCTTCTTTTCAATAAACTCAATCATATTTTTGCGTTCTTCTCTCTTCATCAATTTTATTTCTCCTCTCAATCTGTTTTAATACAGTTTATTTAAGTTACTGCTATTATATAACAGAATCTTTAGAAAGTTCCACCTATTTTATTGTTTTTTTCAAAAGAACTTTTCGACAAAACAAGCCCACCTAAAGGGGGCTTGTTTTATTTTATAGTCGTAAAAACTCAGGCTCCGTCGTACCGGCACCATCGATGTAATAAATTGTGTCGGGATTGATTTTTATCAATACGTAATTAGGGTCTTCAGGACCGAGTAACCAACGTTTTAAGCTATTATTCCAAAACTTGTTTTTTAATGTTGAGTCTTCCTCGATTGAAGCTAATCCTTCAACTTCAATATAATCTTCATCTAATTTTTTTCCTTCTCGTCCGAGTAGTACATGGACATTAGGATTTTGTTCAATATCTGTTATCTTTTTTGATTGTCGATCTGTTGCAACATATAGTACAAAATCTTCATGGAAAAACATCATAAAGGCACTATGCGGTTTCTCGTTACGTACTGTGGATAATACACCGGTACGTTGTCCTTGGATAATAGTTGCAATTTTCTCTTTTAAGTGCATATTCTTTACCTCTTTTCCTAATTTATATTTTCTCTGTTTAAACAAGATAATTTAAATATCTTTCATACTGTTTTCTTCAAGTCGATTTTTTAAACGTAATTGTGATGAAATCGGACAAGTTAGGAGAAGAATAATAATAATATTGAGGAGAAATACATACGATGGAAGGGTGAAAAGCATGTTTAATAAAATATTTCTTATAGTAGCACTTATAGGTGTACCACTATCTGTACTTGGAAAAACACTTCATTGGCCAGAAACAATTATGTTCGCTGTGTATTGTATTACGATTATCGCGTTAGCTGGTTTTATGGGGAGAGCAACAGAGAGTTTAGCAATTGTATCTGGTCCTAGAATAGGCGGATTATTAAATGCTACTTTCGGTAATGCTGTTGAACTTATCATTTCAATTTTTGCACTTCAAGCAGGGTTAATTGAAGTGGTGTTAGCTTCTTTAACGGGTTCTGTACTTGGAAATTTATTATTAGTAGGAGGACTATCCTTCTTTGTAGGTGGACTTAAATATAAAAGGCAAAGCTTTAACGTTTACGATGCAAGGCATAATTCAGCTTTATTAATATTTGCTGTTGTCGTGGCCTTTGTTATTCCAGAGATTTTTTCAATGAAGATGGACGCTGGCAAGACGTATCAATTAAGTATAGGTGTTTCTATTATTATGATTATCATGTACATTGCTGCATTACTATTTAAGTTAGTTACGCACCGTGGTGTATATCAACATAAAAGTGACGAAGTAGCGCATGAAGAAGAGCCAGAGTGGTCGAAAGGGAAGGCACTCCTTATTTTAGCGATAGCAACACTGGCGGTAGCTTATGTATCAGAGGCGCTCGTGCATACTTTTGAAACTGTTGCAAAATCATTTGGTTGGTCAGAATTATTTATAGGGGTTATTATCGTTGCAATTGTTGGAAATGCAGCGGAACATGCATCTGCAATTATTATGGCTTATAAAAATAAAGTAAATATTGCAGTCGAAATTGCAATAGGTTCTACATTACAAATCGCCATGTTTGTTGCTCCTGTACTAGTATTGCTATCTATGTTCTTCGCGCAGAGGATGCCTTTAGTATTTACCATACCAGAACTTGTATCTATGATTACAGCCGTTTTCTTAACGATTGCGATTTCAAATGATGGAGATACAAACTGGTTTGAAGGCGGCACTTTACTAGCGGCGTATGTCATTATGGGAATTGGTTTTTATTTATTATGAAAAATAGGCATAACAATTGTGCTCAGAGAAAACAATAAACAAAGTAGTATATATACCTTTACATAGGAAGGAGCCAGACAGGTGAAACGAGTATACAGCATATGTCTTTCAACTATGGTCTCGTTTATTTTATTATTTCCTAACATGAGTTTTGCAAAGACAACAGTAGGAACAAAAATGCCTTCATCTGTTTTAAATATTTCAAAAGACAATACATTTCCAAATGATGCGCAAGATTTGCCACGTTTACAGCCAAGTAAGTTTGCTCAAGAACTATTGAAAACAGCTAATATTAAAATTGAAAATCCAGACTTAATTCGGATGTTTAATGAAACGACAATTTCAAATGCGCCGCTTGCAGTAGGGTACCGGGCAAAAATTTATTTAGGTCAATGGGCTTTACATTATGAATCAGTAGACACATCGATTAATTGGGAATATAAACAAGTGAATCGAAATGTGTATGATAATCGCGGAGGAGACCGTTTATATCCACTTCGCTATAAGCAAGAAACACAAAAGACGGTTGAAGGCGATTTAACAGCAGATATGAAAGATGCTGCAGATGTGAAAAAAATGATGCTTCTCAAAGCGCTTGAAAAAGTACAATTGCCCCTTTCGTTTAAAACAACTATTGGTTATGGTACTGGACATGAGCGTGTGTATAATATTAGTCCGAGTCAACTCGGATATTTATACGCTTATACACCAGCAGTAAATGAAAAGGGAAAAGTAACATTTGGAGAAGTGTATCTTGTATTAAAGGGAAATCAAAAAAGACTTGTTGTGAAAAATATTACTTCTCAAGGAATTGGAGCGGCGATTCCAATTCATGATCATTTATTTTTTAAATTCATTTCTTCTTCCCACTCGCAATAACATAAAAAAACGTCAGCTTATAAGCTGACGTTTTTTTATAATGTAATGTTTGCTGTTTTTGATAAGAAATCTTCTGTCGGATAGTAGCTGTTTTTTACAAGAACATTTGGTCCAAGACATTTTACTGCAGGACAGTGACAGCTTAATGATTTTGCTGTTTTTGAAGCACTCCATTTGTCATATGCTTCTTGTAATGTGTTTGTTTGTATGTTTCCTAGAAGTGGAACATCACCAAAGTCCGTCACAATAATATTTCCATCGAAAATATTTACATTTAAACGAGAACGGCCATCTGGATCGTTACGAACGGTTACATTTTTGCTCTCTTGTAATTTTTTAAATGTGGCAATGTCTCGCTCGTCATCGCTACAAGCATAGAAAGGTAAAGTTCCAAATAACATCCATACATTTTCATCGCGAATTTCTAGTAAATGCTCAATCGCATCACGAATTTCAGCTTTTGTTAAAATCTCTAGATTACTCGCGAAGTCACTTGGATACATTGGGTGAACTTCATGACGTTTACAGCCCATCTCTTCGACGATTTGGCGGTGAATATGTTCAATATGTGGTAGAGTTCTTTTGTTTAACATTGTTTCGGCAGATACAAGTACACCTGCATCTGATAGAGCCTTACTATTTGTAATCATTCTTTCGAATAATTTTGCACGTTGTTCGTAAGTAGGTTTACGCTCCATCATTGCAAATCCGCCTTCAACGAAGTCATCAATTGTTCCCCAGTTATGAGAGATATGCAACACGTCTAAATAAGGAATAATTTGTTCGTAACGTGCTAAATCTATAGTTAAGTTAGAGTTGATTTGAGTGCGAACGCCTCGTTCATGGGCGTATTTTAAGAGTGGTGTTACATAGTTGTCGACGGATTTTTTTGAAAGCATAGGTTCTCCGCCAGTAATACTTAAAGAACGTAAATGAGGAATCTCATCTAATCGTTTTAATAAAAGATCCATCGGAAGCGGATTTGGGTCTTTCGGCTGTAACGTGTAACCAACAGCGCAATGCTCACAGCGCATATTGCATAACGTCGTCGTTGTAAATTCAACATTTGTTAATAGTAGTTTGCCGTACTCTTCAAGGTCCATATACGCTTCCCATGGATCGTAAGAAGGAGTAATCGGCTTCATTTTTTGTGATATCGTCATATGAAATACTCCTTTGACTATTGAAATAACAATTTGTCCATTCTCTATAATAGAAGAATATGTGCTTTTTATAAAGTGAAACTTTTTAGCATGAAAAGAGAGAGGGCTTACATTATAGTGGATGACTGTGACAAAATTGGTGAAATTTCATGCCCATAGTAATCATTTTTGCGGTATAATAAAAGCAACTCGAATTAAAAGGAGAGTGCCTTCATGGGAAAAGCAATTCAAGATAAAGATACACAATTAGTATATTTAAAAGAGCGTTTAAATATGTTCATTGAAGTAATTGATACAATTGAACCTGAAGAAGTAGAATTAGAAGATGTAGATCGTCTTCTTGCAATGTTAGATGAATTAGAATTAAAATGTGAGCAATTTAAAAAAGACGAATAATATATTAAAAAGGCTGCCAATTCCAATTTGGTAGCCTTTTTCTGTGCGGATAATAGAAGGACGATAGAAAAAGAGGTATAATCAAGTTGTGAAAAATTTCATTTATGCTTTAATAGCGTGAAACAAATAAAAAGCTAAAGAGCATAACAATGGAATTTTCAGCTCATAACGTTTTGGTAGCGTTCACAATTGAGGGGGAAGTAACAATGGAAAAGCTTCAAGAAAGCATGTATCAACTAATTGTTGAAACGTCAACGAACTTACCGAAAGATGTTCGTCGTGCGATTCAACAAGCGAAAGAGCGAGAAAATGTAGGGACTCGTTCTGCGATGGCACTTGGCACAATTACAAATAATATTAAAATGGCTGATGATAACATCTCACCGATTTGCCAAGATACAGGGATGCCAACGTTTAAAATTTATACACCAGTTGGTGTGAATCAATTAAAGTTGAAGGAAGCTATCTATAATGCGCTTGAGCGGGCGACAAAAGATGGTAAACTTCGTCCAAATTCTGTTGACTCTCTTTTTGGAGACAATAGTGGAAATAATTTAGGACCAGGTACACCGGTTATTAAGTTTGAACAATGGGAAAAAGATTATATTGATGCACGTTTAATCCTAAAAGGTGGTGGCTGTGAGAATAAAAATATTCAATATAGCTTACCGTGTGAACTAGAAGGACTTGGACGAGCTGGCCGTGATTTAGAAGGAATTCGTAAATGCCTTCTTCATGCAGTATACCAAGCACAAGGTCAAGGATGTAGTGCTGGTGTAATTGGTGTTGGTATCGGGGGAGACCGCACATCAGGTTATGAATTAGCAAAAAATCAATTATTCCGTACATTAGATGATGTCAATCCAGTACCAGAGTTACAACAACTTGAAGAGTACGTATTAGAAAATGCGAATAAGCTTGGCATTGGTACGATGGGATTTGGTGGAGAAACAACTTTACTGGGCTGTAAAATTGGCGTGTATAACCGCCTGCCAGCTAGCTTCTACGTATCTGTGGCGTATAATTGCTGGGCATATCGCCGCCTAGGTGTAACAATCCATCCTGAAACAGGTGAAATTATGGATTGGTTATATCAAGAAGGTGAAGATACACTTCAGCATGAAGCACAAGAAAAAACAGAGCAACGTGAGATTGTATTACAAGCACCAATTACAGAAGAGCAAATTCGTGGACTTCGCGTTGGTGATGTTGTAACAATTAATGGCATGATGTATACAGGTCGTGACGCAATCCATAAGCATTTAATGGATAATGATTGTCCAGTAGATTTAAACGGACAAATTATTTACCACTGTGGTCCAGTTGTTGTGAAAGATGACAATGACAATTGGCAAATTAAAGCGGCAGGTCCAACGACAAGTATTCGTGAAGAACCGTACCAAGGCGATATTATGAAGAAATTTGGTATTCGCGCTGTTATTGGAAAAGGCGGTATGGGTGCGAAAACATTAGCGGCTTTAGAAGAACACGGTGGCGTGTACTTAAACGCAATCGGCGGTGCCGCGCAATATTATGCTGAATGTATTAAAGAAGTGGAAGATGTTGATTTCTTACAATTTGGTATTCCAGAAGCAATGTGGCATTTACGCATTGAAGGTTTTAAAGCAGTTGTAACGATGGACTCTCATGGTAATAGTTTACATGCAGATGTTGATAAAACATCACTTGAAAAATTAGCGAGCTTTAAAGAGCCGGTATTTAAATAAACAAAAATGCATCTCGAATCTTTCGAGATGCATTTTTTGGTATATATAGAAAAACATGCAAAGCATGAAAGTAAGTAAGGAAACAGAAACTACAGGTACGATTATATATGGAAAGGAGACTATTTATGAAATATAAATGGTTATATATCGGTCTCATTTTTTCAATTATGATGGCACTTGTTCCAGTTTCAACATTGGCTTATACAAATACTCCACATAACTGGGGAATCCCGCGTCCTAAAAATGAAACAGTACCAGATGCAGGAAAGTTATATACGGATTTACTGCAAAAAAATGGCGGGGTTTATTTAGGAGATACGAAGAAAAAAGATATTTATTTAACATTTGATAATGGATATGAGAATGGATACACAGAGAAAATCTTAGATGTATTAAAAGAGAAAAAAGTACCAGCAACTTTCTTTGTAACGGGGCATTACATTAAAACACAAAAAGATTTATTGTTAAGAATGAAGGATGAAGGACACATTATTGGAAATCATTCTTGGAGTCATCCTGATTTTACAGCGGTAAATGATGAGAAGCTTCGTGAAGAATTAACGAGTGTAACGGAAGAAATTAAAAAAGTAACTGGGCAAAAAGAAGTGAAATATGTACGTCCTCCGCGCGGCGTATTTAGTGAAAGAACGTTAGCTCTTACGAAAGAAATGGGCTACTATAATGTATTTTGGTCACTTGCATTTTTGGATTGGAAAGTGGATCAGCAAAGAGGATGGCAATATGCGCATAATAATGTTATGACGATGATTCACCCAGGATCTATTTTATTACTTCATGCAATATCAAAAGATAATGCAGAAGCACTTGCGAAAATCATTGATGATTTGCGCGAGAAAGGGTATCATTTTAAAAGTCTAGATGACTTAGTAAAAAGCAATCAACCGTAAGCATGTATGCTTACGGTTTTCTCATGCTATAATGATGTGTAAAAAGGATGGGGAAACGTATGTGGAGCGAACATGTTACGTTAGAGTATCCGTATCATTTTGAAGAAGTATTAAAACGTTTATCTTTTGATCCTCTTAACGTCATTCAATTAGATGAGAAAGTCATTTATATCCCGCTTTGCATAGAAGAGGAACAGGTTGTTGTTCGCTTACAAGGGATTGGTACTGTTCAAAATCCACAGTTTTGGATTTCTAGTCAGACAGGAGATCCGGAGAAAGTCATGAAACGAATGAGGGCCATTTTTCATTGGAATGAACCGTTTCAAGATATACAAAATCATTTTTTAAACACATCATTACGTCCACTATTTGAAACATATGCTTATACTCCAATTATTTTAGAATTTGATTATTTTGCTTGTCTTCTTCGCTGTATCATTCACCAACAAATAAATTTGAAATTTGCTACTGTGTTAACAGAACAATTTGTGAAACGGTATGGAACAGAGAAGAACGGTGTATTCTTTTTCCCCACTCCGGAAATAGTAGCAAATATTTCAATAGAAGAATTGAGAGAGCAGAAGTTTAGTCAGCGAAAGGCTGAATATATAGTAGGATTAGGTCGAAGTATTGTCAGTGGTACATTAAATTTAGCGAGTATAGAAACTGGGACGGAAGAAGAAGTTTCAGCACAATTGTTGCCAATTAGGGGAATTGGTGCATGGACAGTGCAAAACTTTTTAATGTTTGGGATTGGACGGAAAAATATGTTTCCGAAAGCGGACATTGGGATTCAGCGTGCAGTGCAAGGTATATTTCAATTAGATGATAAACCTGATGATGCATTTTTAGAAAAAGTGAAACAAGAGTGTGAACCATACTGCAGTTATGCAGCGTTATATTTATGGAAAAGTATAGAGTAGAGGTGTAATAATGATACAAAAGCAACATGAGAGTAAGTTGGAAGTTGGTCAAACGTTTCCTGTGACAATTAAACGTCTTGGGATTAACGGAGAAGGCGTTGGTTATTTTAAGAGACAAGTTGTTTTCATTCCAGGGGCATTACCAGGAGAAGAAGTTGTTGCAGAAACAACGAAAATTCAGCGTGGCTTCGCTGAAGCGAAAGTGAAAAAAGTTCGTAAAGCTTCACCGCATCGTGTGAAAGCACCGTGTCCAGTATATGAGGAGTGTGGCGGTTGTCAGCTGCAACATTTAGATTATAAAGAACAATTGAATCAAAAGCGTGATATCGTTGTACAAGCATTTGAGAAGTACATGAAAAACAGTATGGAAGAGAAAATTCGTCCAACGCTTGGCATGGAAAATCCATGGCATTACCGTAATAAGAGTCAATTACAAGTGGGGCGTAAAGACGAAAAGGTTATTACAGGGCTATATAAACAAAACTCACATCAGTTAATTGATATTGCTCACTGTATGATTCAACATAAAGCAACGAATGAAGCGACAAAAGTTGTAAGACGTATTTTAGAAAAATTAAATGTTTCTATTTACAATGAGAAAAAACAAAAAGGTTTAGTACGCACAATTGTAACACGTACTGCAGTTCAAACAGGGGAAGTACAAGTTACACTTATTACAACAAAAGAAGAATTACCAAATAAAGAACAATTTGTTGCAGAAGTACAAAAACAGATACCAGCGGTTAAATCAATTATGCAAAATGTAAACTGGCGTAAAACATCTGTTATTTTTGGAGATAAAACATTTAAATTAGCTGGAAAAGAAGTAATTCAAGAAACACTTGGCGATTTATCATTTGAATTATCAGCACGTGCATTCTTCCAGTTAAATCCAGAACAAACAATTGTTTTATATGATGAAGCGAAAAAAGCAGCTGCGTTAACAGGCGATGAGAAAATTGTAGATGCGTATTGTGGTGTTGGTACAATCGGACTTTGGCTTGCGAACGATGCAGCGGAAGTACGTGGTATGGATGTAATTCCAGAAGCGATTGCAGATGCAAGAAAAAATGCGAAGCGTCACGGATTTACAAATACGAAATATGAAGCAGGTAAAGCTGAACAATGGTTACCGAAATGGGTAAAAGAAGGATGGCGTCCAGATGTAATTGTTGTCGATCCACCACGTACAGGTTGCGATGATAAATTACTGGAAACGATTTTAAAGGTGAAACCGAAACAAGTTGTGTACGTGTCTTGTAATCCTTCTTCATTAGCACGTGATGTACAAGCATTAATGAAGAGTTATGAAGTGGAGTATGTGCAACCAGTTGATATGTTCCCGCATACTGCGCATGTAGAAAATGTAGTTAGATTAAAGTTGAAATAAGAAGGATTAAAAATGTTGATGTAGTTAACTACATCAACATTTTTTGTTATGCTGGCAGCTAAATCACGTTACGTAATCAATATACATACTTTCTGTATGAAGTATATGAAATTATTTTCTGCATTTGAAAAGAATTTGTAAAAATATACAGTATTCAGATTGTATAGACCACTTTGTATTAATAAATTACAATATGGATGTAACATAGCAATTTTGCTATAGAAAATAAGCTGAAAGGGAGAAGATTTATGAAAAAATGGTTGGCATTGTTTGTTTTTGGGATGGTTTCTTTATTTGCAACTTCTGCACATGCGGAATCATATGAAACAACAAAAACATTAAAAGTATATGAAAGTCGTAGTTTTAATTCGCCTGTGAAAAAAGAACTGCAGCCAGGAGAAAGGGTTTATGTTACAAATCAACATCCTAGTGGATGGTGGAAGATAAGTGGTGGATTTATCGCACCAGAGGGCGCTAAAGTAGAAATTAATCGAACTTTTGAAGCTTTTGATTGGATTAATATGGACAGTGCGAAGTACGTATTTGGTCCTCAAACTGTTATTGCACGTGATGGTACACTAAGAGGTGAAATTTTGATTGATACATATTTGGGGCAGAAGTGGACAAGTGTAAATGGAATGCCACAAATAATGAAGCAGAATTTTGCAGCATACAGTAGCCCTGAAGCTAAAAATCCAGATGCTTGGTTCGCTCCACAAACGGTTAATATTTTGCAGACAAAAGAAAACGGTTGGTCTTTAATTAACACGTATTTAGGGCCAAAGTGGATTGTTCGTTATCCACACGTGGAACATATTAATCGTGATTTTTATGCATACAATGAACCTAAGTACATGCATCACGGTGTGAAATTCTCAGCCCAATCTGTAAGAGTACTTCAACAAGGAGAAAATGGTTGGAAGAAAATTAAGGTTGAGGTTGGAGAAAAATGGATTGCACCACAAGGATCTTATTACCATGTCCCAAATGTATTTACGGCATTTGATCAACCTTTCGGTAGAGCAATCGGTACTTTTGCACCACAAACTGTATTTGTAGTTGAAGAATCTACAACATCATTTGGTTGGTTAAAAATTAGAACATACTTAGGAGATTCCTGGATTCGAACGAATCGTAATTAGTAAATAGATTACTTTATTCCTTTTAGAATGAAGTAACAATATGTTATAGTTCCCTCATATGGAAAAGCTGTATGAGGGATTATATTTTTAGCCCATTAAGACAAGGAGAATACGATGAATAATTATAAATTAACGATTCAGTACGATGGTGCACGTTTTAAAGGATGGCAACGTCTTGGTAATAACGATAATACGATTCAAGGAAAAATCGAAAGTGTCATATCTGAAATGATCGGAAAAGAAATTGAAATTATCGGTTGTAGTAGAACAGACGCTGGTGTACATGCTTTGAATCAAGTTGCTAACTTTCAAAGTGATGAGAAGTTAGTGGAACATAAAGTGAAAAAATATTTAAATCAATATTTACCTAATGATATTAGCATTACGAATGTGGAAGAAGTACATGATCGTTTCCATGCTCGTTACAATTCTAAAGCAAAAACATATCTGTATAAAATTTGGAATGAAGAGCATACAAATCCATTTATGCGTAAATACAGCATGCATGTGAATAAAAAATTAAATGTGAAAAGCATGAAAGCAGCTGCAAAACATTTAGTTGGTTCACATGACTTTACTGCTTTTTCAAATGCGAAATCAAAGAAAAAATCTATGGTTCGAGAAGTATATACACTTGATGTGATGGAAGAGGCAGGATTTGTACAAATTAGAGTAAGTGGGAACGGATTCCTTCATAACATGGTAAGAAAAATTGTTGGGGCATTAATTGAAGTTGGATTAGGACAATTAGATGCTGAAGCAATTCCAAACATTTTAGAAGAAAAGCAGCGCAATCAAATTAATTGTCTTGCTGAGGCAAGTGGGTTGTATTTAGAGAATGTTGAGTTTTAATGGCAAATAAAAAAATCGGGCTAAGTAGCTCGATTTTTTTAGTATTACGAAGATTTCTCGTTTTTTATATGTAGCTTCAAATTCCAAAAAGCAGCAAGCATAATAGCTGCAAAGGAGCCCGAAATTGTTCCTAATAGCTTTGCATAAGGAGAGCTGCTTACATCGGAATTAATGAATAACATCATACAGAGCATGGCAGGGAAAAAGTATAAGTATTGTAATAACTTTAATTTTTTATCATTACTCATATATATAACCCCTTTCTAGCATGTTATATGTTCATTGTAACATGTTTTACCAAATTATTTTTTGCATTTGGAGAAATGTTCATTTCATATGTGTAAATGCAGTTTTTTAATTCGATATTGTAAATTTTGTCTACTTAATCCTAAAAATTTTGCAGCTTGTGAGATGTTACCGTGATTCTCTTTAAGAATTTGATTGATGTAGTTTTTTTCCATTTTTTCTATTGTGTGTTTTAAAGTTTTAGGTGCATCAGTATTGTGATTAGTTAGTGTATGCTGCATGTTGAATTCTTTTTTTATTTGTTCGCGAAAGCGAGTAGGAAGATGAAAAGCTGTAATGATGGTTTCATCTTCTATCAAGTTCATGGAACCTTCAATTATATGTTCCAATTCCCGTACGTTTCCAGGCCAATCGTATGCATAGAAAAATTCACTTACATTTACATCTACATCGGTTACGTTGAGCACGAATTGAGTATTATATTTTTTAATAAAGTGCTGAACAAGAGCTGGAATATCTTCTTTTCTTTCCCGTAAAGGCGGAAGACATAAAGTAACGACGCTTAATCGGTAATATAAGTCTTCTCTTAATCGATCATGTGCGATGGCTTCGAAGGGATCTTCATTAATAGTTGCTATAATACGAACATCAATTTCTTTTTCGTGTGTACCTCCGATTCTTCTTATTGTTTTTTCTTGTATAGCCCGTAGCAACTTAGCTTGAAGAATTGGGCTTAATGAATTGATTTCATCTAATAACAAAGTTCCTCCGTTTGATTCTTCGAATAAACCTGGTTTATCTATTGCTCCTGTAAAGGCACCTCGATTTGTACCAAATAATAGGCTTTCCATTAAGGTATCAGGTATAGCGGCACAGTTTTGTGAAATAAAAGGTTTTGTTGAACGCTGACTTTCATTATGGATGCTTTGTGCAAATAGTTCCTTACCAGTACCTGTTTCTCCTACGAGAAGTATGGAGGAAGATGTACGAATTACTCTTTTTCCTTCTGTAATGATGGATTGAATTGCTTCAGAATCACCAATTATGTGATCAAAGGTAAATTTAGTGCTTTGTTTTCGAGAAGGGCCTATTCTTATTGTTTGCTTTAAGTGACTGATCTCTTTTGATATTTCAATGGCACCTTTAATTTTTCCATTTTCTATTATAGGGAAAGTATCGTTAATCGTTGTAATTTCTTGTCCTTTATTGTTAAAATACGTTTGTTTTATATTTTTCTTTGTTTTTCCAAATTTTAATGCCTCTATAAGAGTACTATTTTTATTTTCTTCAAATGCAAATACCTCTAAAGGACTTTTATATAGCACATCTAAGCGATCCATTGATTCAATTTCCATCATTTTGCGGTTATAGACAATCGTTTTACTTTCCTCATTAATAATATGAATCCCGATATCGAGTTCATTGAGTAAAGTTTCATATAGCATATTCATTTCAATGATCTGTTTAAAATTAATGTCTTCTGTACGCATAGATTATCTTCTCCTCATTTCACCCTATGAAGACTGACTTTTTATAATTTTATTAAAATTCTTATAAAACCGCAAAATTTTTTTGCTATTTTCCTTTTAAAACTTCTCAAATGATAGAAAAATTTTGCGGTTGTGCACGCTTTTTTGTGTGAAACTCTCATTTAATATATGAATCAGAGACTTGGTACGTATTTTGCATAAATAATATTCGAAATCTCTAGAGGGGAGAATATGAATTTTTATAGGATATACAACGTTGCGGTGTCAATTAATAAGAGGGGGAATTTATAAAGTGAAGACAGTTATAGAAGGTGTGTATAGTCCTTGTTATGGAAAAGTAGAGAAGTTATTTGTTACGGAAAGTTCTTACGTATACGAGTGGGAGAAATTAGCGTTAATTGAAACAATAGATAAACAGAAAGTAGAAATTAAGATAGGGATCAGTGGTTATATTGAATCATTAGAAGTAGTAGAAGGACAAGCTATTGCTGATCAAAAGTTATTAATAACAGTAAGGGATGACCTTTTAGTAACAGGCAGTGATTAATGTAAGTGACGTGTAATTTTGCTCTTTTAACTCATTATTTTTACGGTGAATAATTTTAAAAACGCTTACATTAAATGGGTTGGCAAAGTGAAAAGGGGGATTTATATGATGGATCAAAACCAAGGATTAAAAAGAGAATTGAAAAGCAGGCACATATTTATGATTGCACTCGGTGGAGTTATTGGTACAGGACTTTTTTTAGGGTCAGGTTATACGATTCATGAAGCTGGACCTGGAGGAGCAATTGTAGCGTATCTTGTCGGTGGATTTGTAATGTATTTAACGATGCTCTGTTTAGGAGAATTAGCTGTTGCGATGCCTGACGCAGGGTCTTATCAAACGTATGCGACAAAGCACATTTCCCCTGCAGCGGGTTATGTAGTGGGATGGATGTCGTGGTTAAACTGGTCTGCTACGATAGGCATTGAATTAATTGCAGTTAGTATTTTGATGAAACGCTGGTTTCCCGATGTACCGTCATGGATTTGGTGTGTAGTGTTCGCAGTACTGCTCTTTGCTATTAATGCGTTATCTTCAAGAAGTTTTGCGGAAGTGGAATTTTGGTTTGCAAGTATTAAAGTAATTACAATTATTGCATTTATTATTTTGGGCGGGGCAGCAATGTTTGGTTTTCTAGATATGAAAGGAAATGAACCAGCGCCAATGTTCTCTAGCTTTACTGATTATGGTGGATTGTTTCCAAATGGATTATCAGCCATTTTAATTACAATGATTGCAGTTAATTTTTCTTTCCAAGGAACAGAATTAGTTGGTATTGCAGCAGGTGAGAGTGAAAATCCAGAGAAAACGATCCCGAAGGCAATTAACAATACAGTTTGGCGTATACTTGTTTTCTTTGTACTATCTATTTTTATTCTTGCTGGACTATTCCCTTGGCAGCAAGCAGGAGTAATAGAAAGTCCATTCGTAGTTGTATTTGATAAAATTGGTATTCCTTATGCAGCAGATATTATAAATTTCGTTATTATTACAGCAGTACTATCCGTTGCGAATTCAGGATTATATGCAACTTCGCGTATGCTATGGTCTATGTCTAATCAAGGAATGATTAGTCCAATTTTTGGCAAGTTATCTAAAAACGGTGTTCCTATTTATGCATTAATCGTAAGCACAATTGTAGGGTGTCTCTCACTACTATCAGGTATTTATGCGGAAGATACAGTTTATTTATGGCTGCTTTCTATCGCTGGGTTCGGAGCGATACTAGTTTGGGCATCTATTGCTTTATCAAATTTATTAGCTAGAAGGTCATACATGAAGCGGGGCGGGGATGTTAAGGACTTGAAATTTAAAACACCATTGTATCCATTTGTACCACTTCTTGCGTTAGTATTAAATTTAACAGTAATCGTTGGCATGGCCTTTATTCCAGAACAAAGAATGGCATTGTATTGTGGTATTCCATTTATGATTGTTTGTTTACTGTTTTATCGTGCTACAAGAAATAAGGGAAGTAATGTGGAGCATATTGAAAAGACAAATACAACGGAAGTAGAGAATTTATAATAGTGATTAATTAGGAGACTGTAAAATTGTAAACAGTCTCTTTTTTTGTGAAAATAAAGCTGGAAACATACTATGTATGCAAAGGGGAATTAGCGATGAATCCAGAAGTTTTGCAGTTGTTAAAACAAATAGATTCAAGGAAAGAGGAATTACTAGAACTTACAAAAACTTTAATTCGTTTTGAAACACCAGCACCACCAGCGAGAAATACAAATGAAGCGCAAGAATTTATTGCAGAGTTTTTAAGAAAACGAAATTTTAGTATTGATAAATGGGATGTATATCGGAATGATCCGAACGTTGTTGGAGTAAAAAAAGGAATAAAAAGTGACTCATATAAAAGTCTTATTATTAATGGGCATATGGATGTAGCTGAAGTTTCAGCAGATGAGGCGTGGGAAACAAATCCATTTAATCCATTTATAAAAGATGGCTGGTTAGTTGGACGTGGCGCAGCAGATATGAAAGGTGGGTTGGCTGGAGCGCTATTTGCCATTCAACTTTTACAAGAAGCTGGTATTGAATTACCTGGAGATTTAACTTTTCAATCAGTAATTGGAGAAGAAGTTGGAGAAGCAGGTACACTTCAATGCTGCAAAAGGGGTTACGATGCTGATTTTGCAGTCGTAGTGGATACGAGTGATTTACATATGCAAGGGCAAGGCGGTGTCATTACTGGATGGATTACAGTGAAAAGTCCGCAAACGTTTCATGATGCAACGCGTAGACAAATGATCCATGCTGGAGGACGTTTATTTGGAGCGAGTGCGATTGAAAAAATGATGAAAATTGTGCAAAGCTTACAAGAATTAGAGCGCCACTGGGCAGTCATGAAAACATATGAAGGCTATCCATCTGGAACAACAACAATTAATCCAGCTGTTATTGAGGGAGGAAGGCATGCGGCGTTCATTGCGGATGAGTGCCGATTGTGGATAACAGTGCACTTCTATCCGAATGAAACACATGAACAAATAATAAACGAAATTGAAGAGTATATTGGAAAGGTGGCAGCTGCCGATCCATGGTTAAGTGAAAATCCGCCACAATTTAAGTGGGGCGGAGAATCAATGATTGTAGATCGTGGTGAAATTTTTCCTTCTTTAGAAATAGATAGTGAACATACAGCTGTAAAAACGCTTAGCTCAGTACATGAATCAATTCTTTCTAAAAACGCAATTTTAGATATGTCTGCAACGGTAACGGATGGTGGTTGGTTTAGTGAATTTCATATTCCGGCTGTTATTTACGGACCAGGCACATTAGAGGAAGCTCATTCAATAAATGAGAAAGTAGAAGTAGAGCAGTTAATTGAATTTACAAAAGTAATAACAGCATTTATATATGAATGGTGTCATATGAAAAAATAGATTAGTATGTTGAAATAGTACAGGTATGTATACTTGTACTATTTTTTAGTGAACTATTTCAGAGTTAAATAGAAACAACTGAAATAGTTCTTTATTTTGCTATGTCTTTCGTTTCATTTCAAGTAATTTCTCTTTTGCTAATTCAACGGCAATCGCATCATCTAAATAGCCAATTGGAAAGAGATAGTCGGGAATAATATCTGTCGATAAAATGAAATAAAGTAATGCGCTCCCAAGAACTGCACGTTCTTCTTTTGAAATGGTTTCATTGCAAAATTGTTGATACATATCTGTTAATTGTTCAATAAAAGGACCAGCACTATCAATTTGCTCTAATTTGCTTGCGAAACTGTCACGAATACGATTTTCGCCTTCTGTTGTCTGGGCATAGCGTTCGTAATTTTCGAGTTCTTGTTTTACGCGAGTTGTAGTGTAATCGAAATCGAATAAGTTAGAGGATTGTAAAGTTTGCTGAATGGTATCAAGAGATGTGTACATATCCGTTTTTTCTTTATTTATGTGAGGAGAATCAGGGTACATTTCATCAAATAACAATTGGGGTGGAACTTGAAGACATTCTGCAAATTTTTGTAGATGTTTTTGTTTCGGCGGTTGTTTGCCATTAATAATTCTTGAGACCGTTGCAGGATCAATATTTGTAAGTATTCCTAGTTGGCGCATAGATAGGGCGCGTTCTTTTAAAAGTTTTTTTATTAATTTACCAAGCCGATCATTCGGGTTTTCATTAGCCATAGTGTAGGCACTCCTTTTTTAGTGTTGAAAAAATGTTGAGCATTTATTACAAGTATATGAAACAGACAGGCACAGTTGCTCAACATTTTCATAATATGCATTGAAAAGTGAGAAAAAGGGGTGACTATTTATGAGTACGGCAGGCTTATTTTCAATTTTTTTAATCGGGATCGCTTCTAATTTAGATAATGCAGGTGTTGGAATTGCGTATGGCATTCGTAAAATTCGTATTTCGTGGTTTAACAATTTTATCATCGCATTCTTTGGATTTTTATTTACTTTATTAGCGGGATTTTTTGGGAACTGGATTGCGTTATTTATTTCAGAGTTTACAGCAAACTTGATTGGAGCAATCGTTTTAGGGATAATCGGGGTGTTTATTTTATGCCAGCCTTTCTTGAGTCAAAAAAATACAGCAGGTTCTAAAGATGATAATGTACTTATGGGAATTTTACGTGATCCAGAAAAAGCAGATTTCGATGGATCTAAAACAATTAGTTTTTCTGAAGCACTTGTTTTAGGGGTTGCATTGTCTATTAATAATATCGCAGGTGGGTTCGATGCTGGAGTAACAAATTTAAACCTTTGGCTTACAGCGACTATTTCTGGGGTGTTTAGTTTTATTTGCATAAGTGGTTTTGGGTATGTAGGAAAACGATATTTAGCAGAATACTTAGGGAAATGGGCGACGGTTATTGCAGGAGTGTTATTAATTCTTATTGGGATCGATCAGTTGTTGTAAGGAGAGTAGAAAACAAGGTTCGAGTATTTCCTTGGAAATACAGCAAGGGATTGCATATATCGACGTACTTTTCTCCATACTAATACGGATTTCTTTTAAGAAAGGGGGATTTGTATGGGACGCGGGAAAGCATTTGATCATAAGAAAAAAGGGCATGATCATCAACCACCTAAAGGTGCGTTCATTCATAAAGATGTAAATGAACATACTTTGGAAGAGGAAGAGCTACCAGTAAATATTGAGGCGTATAAAAATAGTTTAAAAAAACATTAAAAGCACCTACATAGGTGCTTTTTTTACCGTATATCTTCAATTAATTGTTCGGATTCTTCATGCATACTGTACTCACTTAATACTTGAATGCAAAGCCACTTTAATTCTTCGATCGTATGCTCAAGTTCTTCAGGAAGCACATGGTGAATGTCTTCAAGTCCCATTCCGAAATGAATAAGTTCAAGTACTTGATCATCGATGTTCCGGTCCATTAATAGTTCAAGTACTTCTAAATTGAATATGTATCGGTGAGCTTCGTCGAGTGAAACAACTTTTAGCTTTAAGCTTTCTACAATACTCAATATAAAAAGAAGAATTGTTTTTTCAAGAACAGGTTGTTTTCCCATTTGAAATATTAGTTTCATCTTTCACACCTCCACATATAGCGCTAGGTTGTACTATATTATTCGGGAGGGGGGAGCAAATATGCATAATAAAGAGAAACTTTCAATACCGTTTTTGTATGGATATTGATAACAGATCAAATAAAAAAATCCCGCTATACTAGCAGGATAACTTTCCATTAAAAAATACTCCAGCCTTCTTGAGCAGAAAGAAGTTCAAGAATTTTAAAACCAGCGATACTATTTCCGTTTGCATCTAAAGCTGGCCCGAAAATACCGATTCCCATTTCACCTTTTACGCAGCCGAAAATGCCACCGGCTACACCACTTTTTGCAGGGATACCAACACGGATTGCAAATTCACCAGATTCGTTATACATACCACATGTGACCATAAATGTTTTGCAAATTTTTGTAATATGTTTAGGGATAATCTGTTTCTTTTTATATGGATCATATCCATCCATTGCAAAAATTAAGCCAATACGTGCTAAATCAATACAGTTTACTTCAACTGCACATTGACGAGTGTATAAATCCATAAGTTCTTCGATGTCACAATCGATAATTCCGTTTTGTTTCATATAGTAACAAAGTGAACGATTTAAGTAAGCTGTCTCTAATTCTGAATTGGCAACTTTAGAAGAATAATTAATAGTAGGATTATCTGTTATTTCACGTACAAAATGAAGGATACGCTCCGTTTTTTCCTCGTTATCTTTTCCTGCTAACATGCTTGTAATAGCTAATGCTCCTGCATTAATCATTGGATTAAGGGGTTTGGACGGACTTGTCGTTTCTAACTTAATAATAGAATTAAATGGGTCACCCGTTGGTTCCATTCCAACTTTAGAAAATACATATTCTTCGCCACGGTCTAAAAGGGCAAGGGCAAGTGTAATTACTTTGGAAATACTTTGAAGAGTAAATAGTGTTTGTGAGTTGCCTGCATGGATATATTCTGATTCTTTATGGAAAATGGCAATCCCTAAATCGTCTGGATTTGCATTTCCTAGTTCGGGGATATAAGTAGCAAGTTTTCCTTTTTTTGTATATGGTTTTACTTGTTCTAACAACTGTTGTAAGTTGTTTGTTTCAATGCACTGCATAGTACCAACGCTCCTATTTCGAATTAACTAAGTTTACTTTTCCCGATATGCTCGGAAATAAATAATAACATGAAAAAGTGGAATGATAAAACGAAAGTTACATGTTCTATAGCAGGTCGTTCGTTTCGCGTCCTCTGTATTAAAAAAGGAGAATTTCCCTTTTATATAACAGTTTGGAAATAGGAGATTTATCCATAAAAAATCCAAAAATAAAAACTACACATCTATACAACTATATGTTATTATGGTTATGTAAATAGAAAGCGTTTTCTAAGGCGTACTTATAATGATAACGATTTCATAAATTGAATTAGGGGGAATTAAAATGTTGCAGTTTTTACAACGTATTGGTAAAGCTTTAATGCTTCCGATCGCAGTACTACCAGCAGCAGGATTATTGCTTCGTCTAGGACAAGAAGACGTATTAAACATTCCTGTTATGGCACAGGCCGGTGCAGCAATTTTTGATAATTTAGCACTTATTTTTGCAATTGGTGTTGCAATCGGCTTATCTGTTGACGGTAGTGGTGCAGCTGGTCTTGCAGGTGCAATTGGTTATTTAGTTATGAAGAATACAACTAATGCTTTAAGTGTTACTTACTCAACAGCAGAATTAAATGATAAATTAAAAAGTGTTCAAGATTTAGTCGGTTCAGTAGATCCAACTAAATTAGCAGATACGATGAATAAAGTTTCTAAAGCAGCAGCTTTGACACCAAAAATAAATATGGCTATACTCGGTGGTATTATTGCCGGGGTTATCGCTGGATTACTATACAACAAATTCCATAAGATTAAACTACCAGAATGGTTAGGATTCTTCGCTGGAAAACGTTTCGTACCGATCATTACGTCTATTGTAATGCTTCTTTTAGGATTATTATTTGGTCAAATTTGGCCAACAATCCAAACTGGTATTGATGCAGTGTCACACGGTATTGTAAACCTAGGTTCAATCGGTGCAGGGTTATTCGGATTATTAAACCGTTTATTAATTCCAATCGGTTTACATCACGTAATGAACACTTATTTCTGGTTTGTACTTGGTGACTTTACAAATGCAGCTGGTGATCTTGTTCATGGTGATATTGCTCGTTTCTTTGCAAAAGATCGATCAGCAGGTATGTTTATGACTGGTTTCTTCCCAGTTATGATGTTTGGTTTACCAGCAGCGTGTTTCGCAATGATTGCGGCTGCTAAACCAGAAAAACGCAAAGCAGTTACTGGTATGTTAGCTGGTTTAGCATTAACTTCATTCTTAACTGGTATTACAGAGCCAATCGAATTCTCATTCATGTTCTTATCACCAGTATTATATGGTGTGCATGCAGTATTAACAGGTCTTTCTTTATTCATAACAACATCACTTGGCATTCGTGATGGTTTCACATTTAGCGCAGGTGCTATTGATTATGTTATTAACTTTGGTATTGCAACAAAACCTGTATTATTAGCAGGTATCGGTTTAATTTATGCAGCAATTTACTTTGCAGTATTCTACTTCTTAATTAAGAAGTTCAACTTAAAAACTCCAGGTCGTGAAGATGACGATGAGTTAGTTGAAGATGTGGATGCACCAGTTGCAGGTTCAATTGGTGAAACTTACGTAGCAGCTCTAGGTGGAAAAGAAAACTTAACAGTTATTGATAACTGTGCAACACGTCTACGCTTACAAGTAAAAGATGCTAGTCAAGTAAACGAAGCAGCATTAAAACGTGCCGGTGCAAAAGGCGTTATGAAATTAAGTGACACAAGTGTACAAGTTATCGTAGGTACAAATGTTGAATCTGTTGCCGATGATATGAAAAAACACGTATAAATAATGAGATAAGAGGATGTCCAAAAAGATTGATAACATCAATTTTTTACAGGATATCCTCTTTTTTTTTTTATAATTTAAAGGGAATCTTACTTTTGTAAATTTTCTTTTTCTTTTTTGTACATATGGGTTGGTAATATCTGCAGTGCGTGATAAAGTAGGGATGATATAGAATGGATTATCCATAATCTACTAAAATAAATCTTTAGTAGAGGAATTAAATTATTGGTGAGTAAGGGGAAAAAAGCAATTATGGATCAGGAAAAAAATAATGCGAATGGGAAAGCACATCGGCCGATTGTATACATAAAAAGGACAATCATTCTCGTCTTACTATTATCACTTGTATATTTCATGTATACAAAAATTGTTGAGCATAATAAGAAAGAAGAAACTTTAAAAGCGGCAGCAGAAATGAAGAAACAAGAAGAGCTAAAAAAGAAAGAAGAAGAAAAAAAGAAGCAAGAAGAACAAAAACAAAAAGAGCAGGAAGAACAAGTGAAGCAAGCGCAAGCTGCGGAACAGCCTACTGAAGGACCACCTCAAGAAATTAATGAAAACGCTCAATTGGACCAGTATTTACAAAACGCAGGATTTAGCGGGACAGCTGTTATTGTGAAGAACGGAAAAGTTCTTCTGAATAAAGGGTACGGTATGGCAAATAAAGAGCAGCAAGTACCCAATAATTCAGAGACGACTTTTTATATTGGTTCTATTTCAAAGGCGTTTGTAGCAACCGCTATTATGCAGTTGAAAGATCAAAAAAAATTACAAGTAGAAGATACTGTTGCGAAGTATATTCCAGATTTTCCACAAGGTAATAGTATTCAGCTAAAACATCTATTAACACATACATCAGGGATTCCAGAATATGAGCAGGGAAAAGAAGATATTTCTCATGAAGAACTGATAAAGCGAATAGGAAATCAAAAGCGTATTGGTGGTCCAGGAGAGAAGTGGAAGTATTCCGATTCGAACTACTCTATACTTGCATACATTGCCGAGAAGGTAAGTGGACAGCCGCTCGAAGAATATATTAAACAACATATTTTTGCTACTGTGGGTATGAAACATTCTGGTTTTGGCACAGAATTAGAACAAACAAGATTCCCATCAACGGGTTATAAAATAGTAAATAACAATATGACAACACCTAATATTCCGAGCATGTCACAACTATATGGTTGTGGTGATATATATACGAGTGCACATGATTTATATTTATTTAACGAAGCACTCTTCTCTGGAAAGTTAATTTCAAAAGAGAGCTATGATCAAATGTTTACAGGCGGAAAAAAAGATTACGGATTTGGATGGTACGTAGACCCAGGAAGTTATTCGAATCACGGTGTAATGCCAGGATGGAATTGCTTAAATGGATTTAGTAAAAGCGGAAGTGTGTATGTCGTTTTATTATCTAACATCCAAAACAACATTAAATCGTTTGGTAAAGTGAATAACGACATTTATACAATGTTGCGGAATATTGAAGTGTAAGAAACTATCCTTTTGGATAGTTTTTTTTATGCCCTTAAACAAATATTTCTTTTAGAAAATGTATGTCTTACCTATCACAAAAATATCTGTTTTGTATACATTAAGATGTATGGATGTAAAATTTTGTAATCTAAAAATAATAGGAGGAGAAGTGTATGTGTCTGTTCGGAAAATATTGGCATAAGTTATCAAGATTATTTAATAGACAATTAGGCTATTTTTTAGATGACAAATTATTGCCTGCTGTGGAACGACTTTTATTTTCGCAAAACTTTGCAAGGTTTATTCAAAGAAACTCTAAGCAAGCTACGGAAGAATTTATAAAATCAAGTCAATTTCAATCTATTATTTGTAATATTTTAAAAGAATGCAATACATCACCTTTTAAAGAAATTGCAAAGCAGTATTTAGGTAAAAACGTAGAAATTACGGTGACGGTTGGACAATTAACAGGCGTTATTGTAGCAGTTGGTGATGATTTCTTAACATTGCAAGAAGGAATAGGAACTGAAGTTTTATTACCATTTACAAGCATTATATCAATTAAAGAAGTGTAAGAAAGGAGAGTTATATATGTTATTTACTGATGAATTACGTAACCATGTTGGTGAGCTAGTGCAAGTTGTGACAGCTGTAGAAATTGTTACAGGCATTCTTTTATCTGTGACAGATGGGGCGATAATTGTGCGTACTTCTCCTTCTTATGGACCACCGGAAGATGTAATTGTGCGTACTCCTATTATTGCTTATGTTCGATTGGAAGGGTAAGCGTGATACAAGTATGAGAGTATCAGTTGTTATTCCAGCGCACAATGAAGCGAGTACTTTATCGCAAGTTTTAGTAGAAGTGGAGAAGCTCGAGCCTTACGAAATTATCGTGGTAGATAATGGGTCAACAGATGGGACGAAAGAAATAGCGTTACAACATCATTGTCACATGATTTATTATAAACATTCTCTTGGCAATGATGTTGGACGGGCTATTGGAGCTAGAGAAGCAAAAGGTGAAATTGTCTTGTTTTTAGATGGTGATATTGTTATTGATAGTAAAGAGTTACAACGTTTCGTGAAAGGGATTCAACAAGGGCATCAAATTGTTGTGAATAATTTAACATGGTCGGTTTATTTAAAGATGAGACCACATTATACGACAGTTGGAAAGTTCATGTTGAATCGTTATTTGAATAAAAAGGAGCTTGTTGTTGGATCTTTAATCGCAATTCCACATGCGATGAACAGGAAAGTTATCGAGAAACTTGGGTGGTGGAATTTAGCAGATCCAGCACTATTTCAAGCGATGGCGATGTCTAGAGGAGTAGATATTGTTGATACGGCTTCGGTCGATGTAATTCACACAAATAAGGTTCGTCCTGTGCATACGGGAACATCACCTGGTTCTCCTTATCCGAAAGCGACTAGCCGTATTATGGGTGATCATTTACGTGCTTTACAATACGTAATCGAAACATATGGTAAACGCGGCGGTTTTTCGGAGGGAAACAGGGATAGAGAGTTTATAGGGAACTATAAACCCGTTGTATTAAAGAAGGAAAAAGCGAAATATAGTGCGATTATACCAGTGTCAGAAGAAAAAATGACGATAAGATCTGTTATACAAGAAGTGAAAAAAGCAGGGGTAGATGAAATTATTGTTGTCGCGAATGGCGCAGATTTTGAGACTGTTAAACACGCAAAGCTAGAAAATGTTATTGTTGTTGAATTTACGAAGGCGCTTGGACATAATGTAGCACGAGCGATAGGTGCCATGCATGCTACGGCAGATATTTGTTTATTCGTTGATGGTGATTTTGTTATTCCAGCAAAAAAACTCACTCCATTTTTGCAAGCTGTTGAAGATGGAAGTGACGTGGTTTTAAATGATTTACAATGCTTATTAGATATGTTTCATCCTGCAGATCCAATTAGTATGGGGAAATATTTTGTGAATTTAGTAGCGAAAAGACCGGATTTATGGAATAACTCATTAACGGCAGTACCACATGCTATGCATAAAAGGGTAATAGAGAAAATAGGATATGACTCGCTTGTTATTCCGCCATTAGCCCAAATGAAAGCTATTTTGGAGGTTTTTTCTATTACAGCAGTAGAATTTGTAGATGTTATAAAAACCAATCGGGTACGCCCGGAGCAACATGGGTTTGTAAATGGACGTATTCCGGCATTTGACCGTATTTTCGGTGATCAACTTGAGGCGATTGCTTATCTATTACAATATACAGACGAACGTGGGAGTTTTACGGATGGAGATCGCGATAGAGACATTATTCAACAATTGAGAAAGGAAGAAAAGAATACAGATGAATGCTAGTAGTAAAGTAGCTATTATTGGATTAGGGTATGTTGGTCTTCCTTTAGCAGTCCATTTTGCAGAAAGAGGATATACCGTACTAGGATTAGATAAAGATACTAGAAAAATAGAATCGATTATAAAAGGAGAAAGTTATATTCCAGATGTTTCTTCTAAAGTGTTACAAAGTTTATTGACTAAAAATAAATTAATAGTAAATACACCAGATAAAGGTATTACTGATTTCCAAAATAGTGATTATGTTATTGTTACTGTTCCAACTCCAATTAATGAACGAAGAGAACCAGATTTAAGTGCCCTCATTTCAGCTTCGCATTATATACAACAAAATCTCCAAAAAGGACAAACCTTCATTTTTGAAAGTTCCACATACCCAGGCACACTTGAGGAAGTTATTATTCCTATTATTTCTCAAGCCGGCAAAAAGGTAGGAGAAGATTTCTATATTGGATATTCTCCTGAGAGAATTGATCCAGCAAATAGTCAATATTCAGTTCAAGCTATTCCAAAAGTTATTAGTGGACAAACAGAAAAGTGCAAACAAAAAGTACAGGATTTATATAGTAGCATTTTTGACTTAGTTGTACCTGTTAGCTCTCCGAAAGTAGCAGAGATGTGTAAGCTATTTGAAAATATTCAGCGCTTAGTTAACATTTCTTTAGTAAATGAGTTAAACACACTATGTGAAAGTTTAGGGATTGATTTTTATGAGGTTATTGAAGCGGCATCTACAAAACCGTTTGGATTTACTCCGTATTGGCCAGGACCAGGGATAGGGGGGCACTGTATTCCCGTAGATCCTTTATATTTTCAATGGAGAATAAAAAAGAATGGGGCAATTAGTCAATTAATTGAGGCGGCACATGTAATTAATGAAGAAATGCCAGAGAAAATTGTCCGGAAAGTAAAGGGCATGGTGCAATCACCCGGACTAGTTTTAATTGTAGGAATCGCGTATAAGAAAGATGTAAATGATTTGAGGGAATCACCGGCTTTGCCAATTATTCAATTACTAATAAAAGAAGGATACAAGATAAAATACCATGATTCATATATTTCTTCTGCAGAAATTGGAGATAAGGTGTATCAATCCGTTGCCTTGGATGAACAAACAGTTAAAGAGGCAGGTTGTATTTTAATTTTAACTGATCATTCTAATATCGATTGGAAGCTTTTTAAAGGAATGAACCGAGTAATAGATACAAGGGGAATTATAAAGAAGGTGAGTGTATGAGTAAGAAATGTTTAATTACAGGTGGGGCCGGATTTATTGGATCTCATTTAGCTGAAGAGTTGGTGAGAAGGGGTTATGAAGTCACGATTGTGGATAACTTCTATAAAGGGAAAAATAAGTATCATAATGAGCTAATGAGAGAGATGCGGGTTATTCCAATAAGTGTTTTAGACAAAAATTCTATTTATGAGTTAGTAAATCAACATGATGTAGTGTTTCATTTAGCAGCAATTTTAGGTGTTAAAACGACAATGGAAAAAAGTATAGAGCTCATTGAAACGAATTTTGATGGAACGAGAAACATTTTACAAGCAGCATTAAAAGGAAAGAAGAAAGTAGTTTTTGCATCTACTTCCGAAGTATATGGCAAGGGCAAACCGCCTTTCTCAGAAGAAGGGGACCGATTGTACGGGGCAACTTCTAAAATACGTTGGAGTTATGCAGTGTGTAAAACATTAGAAGAAACATTATGTTTAGGCTACGCATTAGAAGGTTTACCGGTAACAATTGTTCGTTATTTTAATATTTATGGTCCAAGAGCGAAAGATGGTCCGTATGCAGGGGTAATCCCGCGATTTATCAGTGCGGCCCTGCAAGGAGAAGATATTCTCGTATATGGAGATGGAAAGCAGACACGTTGCTTTACGTATGTAAGTGATGCGGTAGAGGCAACGATTCGAGCAATGGATGAGAAGGTAAATGGTGAGATTATTAATATAGGTTCCGAGAACGAAAAGAGTATAAAAGAAGTAGCAGAAACAATTAAAAAACTAACGAAATCTTCTTCAAAAATTATACAAGTTCCTTTTGAGGAAGTATATCCACATGGCTTTGAAGAAATTCCAAATAGAAGGCCGAACGTAACGAAGTTAAGAGAGCTTGTTCAATTTCAAGCGACAGTAACGTGGGAACAAGGATTGAAAGAAACTATTAAGTGGTTTCATGAAGAAAACAATGGCTAAGTCGCTATCAGTTATTATTCCTGCAAGTAATGAAGTGGATACAATTTCAGACGTTATTCAATCGGTAAAACCGTTAAATCCAGTAGAGATTATTGTAATAGCAAATGGTTGTAATGATGGTACAGAAGAGGTTGCTAATCGGTTAGGATGTAAAGTAATCAGGCATACAGAACTATTAGGAAACGATGTTGGACGTGCAGTTGGCGCAAAATATGCGATAGGTGATGTATTACTATTTATAGATGGGGACTTTGCTATTCCAACTTCAAAATTACAATTGTTTCTTAATCCGATTTTACATGATCAGACTGACATCGTTTTAAATAATTTGGACGCATTGTTTTTAAAGAAACAAAAACCCCATTCTGTTACAGTGTGGCGTCAAATATTAAATGCAATGTTAGAGCGTGAAGAATTAAAAATAGATTCTTTATTATCTGTACCTCATGCGTTGACGAAAGAAGTCGTCCAGAGTATTGGATACGAATGTTTAGTTAATCCTATTGTAGCTCATTTACGTATAGCACAAAGTAAATGGAGAATTAGCCGTCATTGTGCTATTGATGTTATTACGCCGAATAAATTTCGACCGGTTGAACATGCTGCATATGGCACGAGCCTTTCTCAATCTGAAAGAAGAATGATAGGTGATCATATAGAAGCTGTTGCGGAACGGATAGTAAGCAGTGATACACGCGGGGGATATTATGATGGAAATAGGAAAAGGAATAGCGTCTATCATACTTTAAATTTCGAAGATTTTTATCAAGGATGGGGCGTTACATCCAATTTGTATAAAGGAAAGCAACTATCGGTTGTTATTCCTGTACAAGATGAAGAGAAAACAATTGGAAACGTTATAGAAGAGCTTCGTAAAATTGAACCTTTTGAAATCATCGTCGTCGTAAATGGTTCGTCAGATAAAACAGCAACGATTGCAAAAGACAAGGGCGCAACGACAATTGTATATAAAGAAGCCCTTGGAAACGATGTAGGGCGTTCACTTGGAACTTATTTTGCAAAAGGAGAAATTGTGTTATTTATAGATGGTGATTTTGTTATTCCAGCTAGGGAGCTATATCCTTTTGCAAAAGCTATTGCAGATGGAAAGGACGTCGCATTAAATGATTTAAATCATTATTTAGATCTAAGAGTACCACTTCATCTTGTAACTGCGTTTAAGTATGCACTAAATTTAGCTTGTGATAGAAAGGATTTAGGGGTAGGATCACTTATTGCGGTACCTAATGCATTTAGCCACAAGTGTTTGAAAGCAATTGGGTATAAATCTTTATTGTCACCTTGTGTAGCACAAGTGAAGGCTCTTCTTTCTGGATTTGAAATTGCGTGTGTATATCGTGTTGAGGTTGATAAGATGAACCGTATTCGTCCCAGTGAACATTTTGCAAAAATAGGTCATCCTCCAGCTGTACTTCGAATTATAGGTGATCATATAGAGGGACTAGAGCAAATAATTGCATTAACAGAAAATCGTGGCGGATTCTATGATGGCAATAGAAAAAGAGATGTTTTATAGAAGTAACAAAAAAGTGTACAACATGTGTACACTTTTTTGTTCTGTTATAAAAACTATAACAGATTAGGAGATAAGAGTATTACAGCTCTACAATGGGTATTGTTCTTATATTACAAAATAGGACTCGTATATAAGAATACCAAAAAAATACAATTAAGGAAAGGGTTAATTTTAAAGACTTTTAAATGAAGTTACCACTATATATATAGTGGTTTGCTCAACTTTTCACAAACATGTCACAACTATTTCGTTCACTTTCTTAAAAAAGTAGTATTCTAAGTGTGTAAGCTGTTATATAAAAAATCTTAGTCCTGTACTAATCAAAAATGGAGGAGATTAGGATGACTCAAGTATTAGAAAATGTTAAAAACGCATGGGAAAACTTTAAAGGTGAAAAATGGAAAGCAGAGATTGATGTTCGCGATTTCATTTTAAATAATGTAAACGTTTTCGAAGGAGACGAATCTTTCTTAGCAGAAGCAACTGAAGCAACGAAACAACTTTGGGATCAAGTAATGGATTTAACAACAAAAGAACGTGAAAACGGTGGCGTTCTTGATATGGATACAAAAATTGTTTCTTCTATTACATCACATGACCCAGGATACTTAAATAAAGATATTGAAAAGGTAGTCGGTTTCCAAACTGATAAACCATTTAAACGTTCTTTACAACCATATGGTGGTATTCGTATGGCGGAGCAAGCTTGTGAATCTTATGGATACGAAATGGACAAAGAACTTAGTCGTATTTTTAGAGATTGGAGAAAAACTCATAACCAAGGTGTATTCGATGTCTATACACCAGAAATGAGAAATGCACGTAAATCAGGCGTTATTACTGGTCTTCCAGATGCATACGGTCGTGGACGCATTATCGGTGACTATCGACGCGTAGCATTATATGGTATTGATCATTTAATTGAAGCGAAAAAAGCTGATTTAAATTTAACTGGCGGTGTAATGAGCGAAGATACAATGCGTTTACGCGAAGAATTATCTGAGCAAATGCGTGCACTTCAAGAACTAAAACAAATGGCTGCTTCTCATGGTTTCGATATTTCTAAACCAGCAACAAATGCACAAGAAGCGTTCCAATGGTTATACTTCGCATATCTTGCGGCGATTAAAGAGCAAAACGGAGCTGCAATGAGTCTTGGACGTACTTCTACATTCTTAGATATTTACATTGAAAGAGATTTAGCAAATGGTACTTTAACAGAAGAAGAAGTACAAGAAATTGTAGATCACTTCATTATGAAATTACGTCTTGTGAAATTCGCAAGAACACCTGATTATAATGAATTATTCTCTGGTGACCCAACTTGGGTAACTGAATCTATCGGTGGTATTGCATTAGATGGTCGTCCATTAGTAACAAAGAACTCATTCCGTTTCTTGCATACATTAGATAATTTAGGACCAGCTCCAGAACCGAATTTAACAGTTCTTTGGTCTAAACAATTACCAGAGAACTTTAAAAACTACTGTGCGAAAATGTCCATCAAAACATCAGCAATTCAATATGAAAATGATGACATTATGCGTGCTGATTACGGCGATGATTACGGAATTGCTTGTTGTGTATCTGCAATGAGAATCGGTAAGCAAATGCAGTTCTTCGGAGCTCGTGCAAACTTAGCGAAAGCATTATTATATGCGATTAACGGTGGTAAAGATGAAAAATCAAAAGCACAAGTTGGTCCTGAGTACGCACCAATTACTTCTGAAGTATTAAATTACGAAGAAGTTATGCATAAGTTTGATATGACAATGGAATGGTTAGCGGGTCTATATTTAAACACACTAAATGTTATCCATTACATGCATGATAAATATAGCTATGAACGTATTGAAATGGCACTTCATGATACGAATGTTCTTCGTACAATGGCAACAGGTATCGCGGGTCTATCTGTAGTAGCAGACTCATTAAGTGCAATTAAATACGCACAAGTAAAACCAATCCGTGATGAAAACGGTATTGCAGTGGACTTCGAAATTGAAGGAGACTTCCCTAAATACGGTAACAATGATGATCGTGTAGATGAAATCGCTGTAAATCTCGTGAAAACATTTATGAATAAACTTCGTAAACATAAAACATATCGTAATTCCGTTCATACAATGTCAATTTTAACTATTACATCTAACGTTGTATACGGTAAGAAAACTGGTAACACTCCAGATGGACGCCGTACTGGAGAACCATTTGCACCAGGTGCAAATCCAATGCACGGACGTGATACAAAAGGTGCATTAGCTTCATTATTATCTGTAGCTAAATTACCATATGAAGATGCACAAGATGGTATTTCTAATACATTCTCTATTATTCCAAAAGCACTTGGTAAAGAAGATGATGTACAAGTACGTAACTTAGTATCTATGCTTGATGGCTATGCAGTAAAAGAAGGCCATCACTTAAATATTAACGTATTTAATCGTGAAACATTAATGGATGCAATGGAACATCCTGAGAAATATCCACAATTAACAATTCGCGTATCTGGTTACGCTGTAAACTTTATTAAATTAACTCGTGAACAACAAATTGATGTAATTAACCGTACAATGCATGAAAGCATGTAAATGAAAAAAGTGTCCCTTCGCTCTTAATATATAGCGAAGGGAGGCTGTTTCAATAAAGGAGGAAGTAACATGGTAAAAGGAAGAATACATTCTGTAGAGTCTTGTGGTACTGTTGATGGCCCAGGGATTCGTTATGTCATATTTACACAAGGGTGTTTATTACGTTGTCAATATTGTCATAATGCTGATACTTGGGAAATCGGTAAAGGTAAAGAAATAACAGTTGAAGAAGTGATGCAGGATGTGACATGTTACCTTCCATTTATTGAAGCCTCCGGAGGCGGTATAACAGTTAGCGGTGGAGAGCCATTATTACAGCTAGACTTTTTAATTGAGTTGTTTAAAAAGTGTAAAGAGGCTGGTATCCATACAACAATCGACTCTTCTGGTGGTTGTTATTCTGAGGAACCAGAATTCCAAAGTAAGCTAGATATTTTAATGGATTATACAGATTTAGTTTTATTGGATTTGAAACATATCGATTCCAAAAAGCATCGTAAATTAACAGGGAAACCAAATGAACATATTTTACAATTCGCTCGTTATTTATCGAATAAGGATAAACCGATTTGGGTACGACACGTATTAGTTCCTGGTGTTACGGATAATGAAGAGGATCTACAAAAACTATCTAGCTTTATTCAAAGTCTGTCTAATGTTCAAAAAGTTGAAGTGTTACCATATCACAAGCTTGGTGTATATAAATGGGAGGCGCTTGGACATAAGTATCCACTCGCAAATGTAGAACCACCTACTGAGAAAAATGTAGAACATGCTAAACATATTTTACAAGCGGTCTAATCCAAATATTGGATTAGGCTTTTTGCTTTCTTTACAATAAAATCTAGAGTATATATTGATAAAAGAGTATACTGAAAGTAGAATATCCATAATTTTGTACGGAATAAGTGGAGAAATTTACATAATTGTAAAGGGAAATCAAAATAGTAAAAAGAATTAAGAAGTAAAAGAGTGAGTATCATGGAATAGAGAACATTTGTAAGTTATTGCGAAAGCTCTTATAGGAAAGTATAATGTAAAGATATGAGCACAGATAGGATTAAGGGGTCAATCTTATATGCTTTGCATATCCACGACAGGTACATAGCTGAAAAGGGAATTATTAGAATCTGTTTATGTAATTTTTAAGGAAAATGTTTTTCCTATTGTCGTATATGCAATATGGAGAAACAAAAAGCTAGGAGTGGATTTGTTTGATAAAAAACCCCAAGGTTTTAATATTAACTGCACATTACGGTAATGGTCATGTGCAAGTAGCAAAAACATTAGAACAAACATTTCGCCAAAAAGGAATTGAAGATGTTATTGTATGCGACTTGTTTGGAGAATCACATCCATTTATAACTGACATTACAAAATATTTATATTTAAAAAGTTATACAATAGGAAAAGAATTATATCGTTTGTTTTATTACGGGGTAGAAAAAATTTATGATAAGAAAATAGCATCTTGGTATGCGAACTTTGGAAGAAAACGTTTGAAAACACTGTTACAGGTGGAGAAACCAGATATTGTAATTAATACATTTCCAATTATCGCTGTACCAGAATTGAAGAAACAAACAGGGATTTCAATTCCTGTCTATAACGTATTAACTGATTTTTGCGTGCACAAAATATGGATTCATCGAGAAGTAGATCGTTATTTTGTTGCAACGGATCACGTGAAAGAATTGATGGTTGATATCGGTGTACCTGCGGAACAAATTGTTGAAACAGGAATTCCAATTCGGAGTAGTTTTGAGTTAAAGGTAAATCCAGACATCATATATAATAAATATCAGTTATGTAAGAATAAAAAGATTTTACTAATTGTAGCAGGTGCTCATGGGGTATTAGGAAATGTAAAAGAACTATGCCAATCATTTATGTCAGTGCCTAATTTACAAGTAGTTGTCGTTTGTGGGAAAAATGAAGCTTTAAAACAGGATTTATTAAGTTTACAGAATCAAAATTCCGATGCATTAAAAGTGTTTGGGTATGTTGAAAATATTGATGAATTATTCCGAGTTACTTCGTGTATGATTACGAAGCCAGGCGGAATAACATTAAGTGAAGCAGCAGCGTTGCAAGTACCTGTCATTTTATATAAACCTGTTCCAGGACAAGAAAATGAAAATGCGATGTACTTTGAAAAAAAAGGAGCAGCAGTTGTCATTCGCGATGATAGTGAGGTTTTTGCAAAAACAGAGGCATTATTACAAGATGATGTGAAGCTTCTTCAAATGAAAGAAGCAATGAAAAGCATCTATCTTCCAGAGCCAGCTGGTCATATTGTAGATGCAATTTTGGCAGAAAATCATGCAGAACCGCGGCATATACCTATTAAATCACCTGCTCTTGCACAATCTTTTACTTAATATGAAACCCTCTTTGTATATGTAAAGAGGGTTCTTTATTATTTTCAAAGAAAATTCAGCTAGTTATCCACAAAAGGATTGCGCTTTCATTAAACAGTAAAGTCGGAATATTAACAACTATATCCACATTGTCCACAATTTTTAGAAAAATATCCACAATTAAAACAGCTGATATATACTTTAATATAGAAAAATATTAAATGTTTTTGAAAATTACTAACAATTTCGTTGGTTTTGTGGATAAAGTTGTCCACAGCAAAAAGGACCCTTATGTATAAGGGTCCTTTTTGCTTACTTCTATCAGTCGAGAAAATTATGTAATGAAAATGAATAATTAGGGGGGAAACTTCTAATTATTCATTTTCACTTTAAATGCTTTTCGAGCGATATCCTGCTGCACGATCTGCTTTTTGAAATTCTCGTTGATAGAGAACTTCTTGTGTACTAGATAATGTATTTTTTGCTTTATCACGTTTCTTTTTATCCATTACAAATCACCTCGTGTCTTAAAGTTACTATTTATCGTTTCCAAAGACATGAGGGGATATACGCATATGGAAAATGTTAATGATTGATTATCATTTCAGAAAATTTAGATTATGCTTCTTTTAATTGATGAGCATCTTGGAAGGTTGTATCTCGCATTGTAGCAAGTGTGTATTGATCTTTTGGAATTTCATATAAGTTATATACTTCTTCGTTTGCGTTAATTTCATCATATACGACTTTTCTTGTTTCGTTTGCTAGATTTACATATTGCAGTTTTTCTGCAGCTTTAATAGAACGAATATTTATTTTACGAATACGCATGAAGATTGTTTCAATATCTAATTCATAGAAAAGTTCACTAAAAAATGAATCTTTTGCTAATTTATTATAGCCTTTTCCATGATATGGTTTGCCGAGCCATGTCCCGAGAAACCCAGCTTTTTCTTGCACATCAAATAAAGTAATTGTTCCGATGGGGTTACCCCATTCATCTAAAATTGTGCGTGAAATTAATTCACCACGCTCTTCAGCTTCAATTGTTTGTTTCGTTAAGAATAAATATTCTTCATAAGAATAAGCCTTTTGACGCACAAAAGGGAAGACAGCTGGATCCACCATTAACTCGTATAGAACGTGGCTGTCGTGTAAGTCGCGTTTTTTCAACATACTAACTCCTCCTCACACGAGGGTAGCATGACGAAAAAACACCCCACCCTCGAAATTTTTATATCAATCTTTAAAAAATTTCGGGGTGGGAATCGAACCCACTAGAACCAGTTTCTAACGCTGGTGGCGCACCATTTGCCTTCCCCATTCATCAATTTGAAAATGATAATCACGACACAAATTGATTATGGTTTCATTCAGTTTATAATCGTATAATACTTTATCTAGTCAAAAAAATAAACTAGTTTTTTTTATTTTTTTTGTAAATTATTTTTCCATCAATCATAGTTAGTACAGGCTTGGCTAAATAATGAAAAGGATGATGAGTCCATAACACGAGATCGGCGTCTTTTCCAACCTCGATACTTCCAATTCTATCCTCTAAACGCAAATTTCGCGCTGGGAATATGGTGATTCCTTCTAGTGCTGTTTTCTCATCTAACCCTTCTCTTACTGCAACAGCAGCACAAATATTTAAATATTGAATGGGTGTATAAGGATGGTCTGTCGTTATAGAAACTTCCACACCATTTTTGGATAATATATGGTAAGTATCCCATGTCTTGTTTTTTAGTTCGATTTTAGAACGGCGTGTCAGAGTGGGACCAACTGAAACCTTCAAATTGTGTTTCGAAAGCTCTTCAACAAGAAAGTGTCCTTCTGTACAATGTTCAATACGTAGATCGAGGTTGAATTCCGTTGCAAAGCGTAGCGCAGAACTAATATCATCTGCTCGGTGAGCGTGGATACGTACGGGTATTTCACGACGTAATGCTTTTAAAATAGGAAGCATTCGAAAATCAGCTTCGTGCCCGTAGTGTTGTGCTTCATAGAATGATTCCCGTAGTAACCCCATAATCCCCATACGTGTTATGGATTCTTTCGTTCCATTACTATGGACCTTTTTAGGATTTTCTCCAAAGGCAATCTTTAAACCAGCAGGTTCTTGAATAATCATATGATCAATACAAGTTCCAGCTGTTTTTATTACACAAGTAGTACCCCCGATAATATTTTGACTACCAGGCATAACGTGAACGGTTGTAATTCCATTTTGCACAGCGTCTTGAAAGGCAATATCGAAAGGGTGGATACCATCTAAAGAACGAATATGTGGTGTTGAAACTTCAGATGTTTCATTGGCATCATTTCCAGCCCAACCAGTACCTTCATCATAGAGACCAAGGTGAGTATGGACATCAATAAAGCCAGGTAAGAGATGGAGTGCCCGTGCATCTATAACGGTCATATCTTGAGTAGGTTGAATAAAAGGTTTGACCTCGGTAATTCGCTCTTCTGTAACGAGTACATCGCCTTGAAACTTTGGAGATGTAATAGGGTATACAATGGCTTGTTTGAGCAATATTTTCATAGGTACCTCATTTCTGTTACTTTATAATGCTAATGGAAGTTAAGGGAAAGTAACTGAAAGTAACTGAAAGGTTATTTGTATGGTAATGCTTCGGATCCTAGAAAATGAAAGTTTTAAAAGGGCCCATGTAAAATTTTGTTTTAGAAGTACTACATTGTATGCGAAAGTATATTTTGTAATGCATGGTCTATTGCCGGAAATGTGTATTGGTATCCATGTTTAATTGCTTTAATAGGTAATACATGTTGCCCTTCTAGTACAAGTATGCTCATCTCACCTAATAAGGCGTGAAGCATAAATGAAGGGACAGGCAGCCAATGTGGTTTTCTCGTTGCGACAGCGATGGTTTTTCCAAATTCCTTCATTCTTATAGGTGCTGGTGCTGTCATATTAAGAGGGCCATCAATTTCTTTTTTGTGTATGATGAAATCCATCATACGAACGACATCGTCTATATGAATCCATGATAACCATTGCTTCCCAGAACCAATGGTGCCGCCGATATAGAATTGATAGGGAAGTAACATCTTTGGCAAGGCTCCGCCATCTGCACCTAATACAACGCCAAATCTTGTGTAAATTGTTCTTATTCCGAGAGAACATGCTTTAGCTGCTTCTTGCTCCCATAAAAATACTGTTTCTGCTAAAAAATCATTTCCGGGAGTTTCTTGTTGCTCAGTAAAAGACTCTATTTCAGATGTTCCGTAGTATCCAATAGCACTTGCATTAATAAATGTATGTGGTTTTGTTTCCATTACTTGTAGTTGTTGAATAAGTCCTTTTGTTGTTTGAATTCTACTGTTTAATATTGTTTCTTTTTGTTTTTTTGTCCATCTACTATTGATAGATTCTCCAGCTAGATTAATGACTACATCGATAGAGGAGAGTGGAAAGGTAGATAAATCTGGTGTCCAGTGTACGTATTGAAGGTTATGGTTTGAGGTTCTAGTAGTTTTCTTTCGAGTAAGAATGTAGACCATATATCCTTTTTGAATAAAAAAAGTAGAGAGGTATTTACCAATAAAACCAGTGCCACCAGAAATTGCGATTTTCATAATCATTTCCTCCTCATTATATATATTCTTGAAAAGAAAAAATGTTCCTCGACTATGTTAAAATAATAGGGAGGTGAGAGTATGGCTGTCATTACAAAAATAGAAGTACAAAAGCGATCGAAAGAACGATTTAATATTTATATTGATAAAGGCCAAGGTGAAGAGTACGGGTTTAGTGTGGATCAAGTAATCTTAATGAAACATGGATTACAAAAAGGCTTAGAAATTGATGAAATAGAGTTAGGAAATATTTTGTACAATGAAGAGGTACAAAAAGCATATTTACAAGCAATCTCCTATTTATCCTATCAAATGAGAACAAAACAAGAAATAGAAGATTTTTTACGAAAAAAAGAAGTGGGACAGGCCATCATCTCTGAAGTCGTTTCGAAATTATTACATGACCGATATATTAATGATAAAGAGTACGCGGTTTTATATACGCGAACGCAAAGTAATGTGAATCGAAAAGGTCCAACTGTTATTAAAAGAGAGTTGTTAAATAAAGGTGTTCAGGATTTAATTATTATGCATAGTTTACAAGAATATCCGAAGGAAAAGCAAATTGAGAATGCCTTGTTTCTCATAGAAAAGAAAAAAAAATCTTATCAAAAGCATTCTTTTTTACAAATGAAGCTAAAGTTGGATGAGATGCTTGTTCGAAAAGGGTATTCTAGAGAAGTAATTCAAATTTGTTTGGAAGAATTGAAAGACGAAAGAGATGACGAAAAGCAACAAGAAGCGTTACACTATCATGGGAATAAGTATTATGAGAAATATAAGAAGTATGATGGATGGACATTTGAAAACAAGATGAAACAAGCGTTATATCGAAAAGGATTCTCTATTGATGAGATAGAGATATTTTTACAAATGAAACGTGAAGAGGGATGAGGGGAATAATGAGATGAATATGCCAAAACGCTACAGTGAAATGACACCACATGAGCTTAGAGAAGAAATTGGGGATTTGAA
Source organism: Noccaea bulbosa (assembly GCA_900406535.1). Lineage (NCBI taxonomy): Eukaryota > Viridiplantae > Streptophyta > Magnoliopsida > Brassicales > Brassicaceae > Noccaea > Noccaea bulbosa. The sequence goes on from OVBJ01000038.1 coordinate 127,951, forward strand.
GGAGCAAGCAATAAAGGCTGAACAGCTTGGAATTGTAAATGAGTTCGATGTATTAATGAGAAAGATGGCAATGGCTCGCGCTTATATGACTGATATAAACAAATTCCATATTGGTGAAACATATGAATTAATAGAAGAACCTGGTATATTATTTAAAATTACTTACTTCAATGGGGTATTCGCTTGGGGTTATAAACAAAATGATAATGAAGAGATTGGAATACCAATTTCCTTATTGCAAGAAAAATAAAAACCAGAGAGCAAATATCTCTCTGGTTTTCATCTTTGGTAGGCGTTAAAGGAGATAGGAGATTCTAAAATTGGCGTTTTTTACATTCGTTGGCCAATATAATGAGAGACTGGGTTTGCTGCGTCTGTCCGTTAACTTGCGCTTTCGCATGTTTCGGACGAGTCCACGTATGGTTAAATAATTCAGAACGACTATCTAAACGATCACGGTAGCTCATCTTTATCACCTCGTGTAGGAAGTTAATTTTTTAGGTTGTAACTGTATTACTCTTCCTGCTGATTTGCAGCACGCATACGTTCTTGTGGGTGCGTGTTAATTGTGCCGTTAGGTCGCTTCGAAGCGAAGCGTGATTTCGCTTTCGGCTGACCGTCGATTTTGCTGTTGTTTTTTGACTCAGACCAAAATTCGGCTTGTTTACCCATTGCGAACGCCCTCCTCATCATCAGTTGATACCTCTTTAAGAAGTATCACTTATAGAATGTGCAAAACAGAAGAAACTATCCTTTAGAAATGAAGGGATAAATAGGGAAAAGGAGATTAGAACATGAATGATATTTATGAAGCATTAACGAAAGAATTATTAGATAAGAATGACAAGCTTTCTTACGGACAAGCACGTGCGTGGGTTGAATTACTTTGGGAAGATTTTCAAACAACTTATGCAAAATCAGGGCGTTATCAAGGTGAGGAAATGACTGAGCAAGTGGTACGATCATGGATTAATAATCATGGTGTACGCCTTCATGAAATGCGTACAAATAATCCGAAGTATAGCCATTTAATTAATCAAGAAGATCATTTGAAACATTAAAAAAAGCGACTTAAGTCGCTTTTTTTAATGTGGAAGTAATTCCAGCTTTTTTCGAAGTTTTTCTTCACTAAAAATCCATCCTGTATAGGAACTAATAATATTTAAATTATGGTCGAGCTGAACAATCGCGACAAATGGATAATAATCTTTACTGCGATACCGTAAATCAATGAATCGTACTTCATAATAATGATCATGATCAAAAATATCCCAGCGATATACAGGAGAGAAAGATAGGAAGGCCGAGATGTTTTCATCTTGTTTAGCTGCTCGCATAATATCATTTTCTGGGAACGGTACCCGATCGAATTTGTCATATATCATGATGTTACCACGGTGCCATCTCGCAACGTAGTAATAATCAGCTGTAACGACTGCTAAATGATAATGATAAAATCGGTAAGAAGGAGAAATGATAATCTTTTCGACATTTTTGAAACGTTTGTGTACAACGCTTCTTATATTTCGGTGCATCATAACCCGTCCGATATAGTAAATAATCATTAATATATATGCTGCTAAGGCTGTGTATCCTTTATGAGAACCGACGAGCATGCAAGCAATTGCAAGTATATGGATAAAGAAAATTACGGTATCAAATGTATTAATCACGCCGAGTGCGACCCATTTTTTTGTGAAAGGCCGTAATGCTTGTGTACCATAGGCGTTAAAAATATCGACAAACACGTGAAGGAAGACTGCAATAAATGACCAAAGTAGTAGATGAAGATATGGAGCGTCTGAAAAGAAGGCGAAAGAGATGCCACTTATAAGAAATGACCAAAGAATTACCGCGGGAATGGAATGAGTAACTCCGCGATGATTTCTTATATATTTAGCGTTATTACGCAATTTTAAAACTGTGTCAATGTCAGGAATGTTGGAACCAGCAATTGTAGCAAGCATAACAGCTTGTGGGCCAATATCACTTTGTGCTATGGCTGGATCTAATGTTGCTAAGCTACCTAAAGTGATACCCATAACAAGGTGAGTGGCTGTGTCCATAAAAATCCACCTCCGTTTTTTATTAATGTAACTCTTTTTATTCGATACCTCAAGTCCTTTGCCTTCAATTTCCTATGTCATCTTACTTAAATTTTTTCCTAAAATCTTTATAATAGTACTTATATGCAAAAAAATGAGGGGGATCAAGTTTGACACTTGAAATACTAAAAAAATTTAATATAGAGCAGTTTCAAAATGATTTAATTGGTTGGTTTGAAGAGGAGCAGCGCGACTTACCATGGAGAAAAAATAAAGATCCATACCGCGTTTGGGTTTCTGAGATTATGTTACAGCAAACAAGAGTAGAAGCCGTAAAACCATATTACGCAAATTTTATGGGGAAGTTTCCTACACTTGAAGCGTTAGCGAACGCAGATGATGAAGAAGTATTAAAAGCATGGGAAGGTTTAGGATATTATTCTAGAGCACGTAATTTACATGCGGCAGTAAAAGAGGTAAAAGAAGTATACGGCGGGGTTGTACCAAGTGATGTAAAGAAAATTGAAAAGTTAAAAGGAGTCGGACCATATACAAAAGGTGCTATTTTAAGTATTGCATATGGTATACCAGAGCCGGCAGTTGATGGAAATGTTATGCGTGTATTATCTCGCATTTTATCAGTATGGGATGATATTGCAAAACCGAAGACTCGAAAAGTTTTTGAAGAGATTGTGCGTGAAATTATTTCAGTAGAAAACCCATCTTATTTTAATCAGGGATTGATGGAATTAGGTGCACTGATTTGTATTCCTAAAAATCCATCGTGCTTACTTTGTCCTGTACGTGAGCATTGCAGAGGATATGCTGAAGGTGTTCAAAAAGAATTACCAGTAAAAAGTAAAGCGAAAGCTCCTAAAATGGTACCTATTGTTGCAGGAGTACTTCAAACTGAAGACGGTCGTTACGTTATTAATAAACGTCCAAGTACAGGTTTGTTAGCTAATATGTGGGAGTTTCCTAATGCTGAACTTGGAGAAGGTATTCGAAATCAGAAGGAACAGCTTATAGATTATATGAAAGAAAAATTTGAACTCGCGGTTTCTATTGATGAATATGCAATGAATGTACAACATACGTTTACACATCGTACTTGGGATATATTTGTATTTTATGGAAAGGTAACTGGCAATATTGTTGATACAGATACATTGAAATTTGTATCGAAAGAAGCATTTGAGCAATTACCTTTTTCGAAATCGCATCGTACTATTTACGAAAATTGCGTGGAGAAAATTACAATACAATAAATAAAAAAGTGTTCCCAATCTAGGGAACACTTTTTTAGTCGTAAGAAATTTTTGTCCCATGAGTCCAACTAGCTTCACCTTCTTGTAAGCCGCCTCTTGATTCAATTTCTACTACAATTTCTTTGTAAATACTTTGACCTTCTGCATTTAAATAAGGCAGAATCTGTTGTAGTGAGTGATGAAAATAAGCTAATTCATCTTCTTTCCATTCATGTTTTGAAACCATTGTTAGTTCAGTCATATCGCGTCCTATATACATATTTCCACCTCCATTTCTTATAGTTTGAATAAGTAACAAAAGATATATGCGGAAATTATTCAAAATAAAATTACGGATAGCCTCTAAGTGAATTGGTTACATTATTGGTTGTGGAGGTGAGAAAGATGAGTAAAAAACAACAAGGTTATAACAAGGCAACTTCTGGTGCTAGCATTCAAAGTACAAATGCTAGTTATGGTACAGAGTTTGCGACTGAAACAAATGTACAAGCAGTAAAACAAGCAAACGCACAATCAGAAGCAAAGAAAGCACAAGCTTCTGGTGCACAAAGTGCAAACGCTAGCTATGGTACAGAATTTGCAACTGAAACAGACGTGCATGCTGTGAAAAAACAAAATGCTAAGTCAGCTGCAAAACAATCACAATCTTCTAGTTCAAACGAGTAATGAAAGAAAAACACTTCTCCAATTCGAGAGAAGTGTTTTCTTTGTGTGTGGATCTTTGTAATGAAAAGAAAATGAACGACATAACTTCTAATAAGTCAACAAATGTAGTCAAAGGAAAAGGAAGTTAACAATTAGAAATATGTAATTAGGAATAATAACTGATGAATAAGTCCAAAGGGGGTAAGTAATGAACGATTTTGATAAGTTGGTAGGGGAGCAATTAGAAACGATGGATGAGTTGTTAAAGTTACAAGCACATCTAGAGAAGTATCAACAAATTGAAATGAATGAAAAAGATATGTGCGATAAAAAGGAACTGCATTTTATCCGTCAGGAAATATATAGAACAGAAGTAGCGTTGAAGATGTTACATGAGAAATTTGAAGAACAAACAAATAGTGTAATCCAATCTTTTGCAACTGAAAAAATGATTTCAAATTTAGGATAAGATATATCATTGTCTCAGGTGAAAAGTCCTTCAAATAGAGAAGGGCTTTTTTTATTACATGTCCTCGTTTATCCCGCTATTTGCCGGGCAGTAAGACCCCCACCTCAAAATTCAGCGAAAGCAAAGAAGTTAGGTGAGGGCTGATTAAAGTTTCACTTTATAAATAATACAATACAATCCTTGTTCCCTGAGAAGATTGGGGATTATTGTATTCAACGATAAACCTCCTGCATATTCAGTGTGGAAAATAGAGTCTTATCCCTTTAGTTTTAAAATTTTGACAAAAAAGTTATAATAGAAAAAAAGTGAATGCCGTTCAAAGGGCATTTGCAGTTGAAAGAAGGGAGCATATATGGGATTTCCCAAAGAAGGAGAAAAAGTACAAATACATAGTTATAAACATAATGGCTCCATTCATAGAATGTGGGAAGAAACAACAATTTTAAAAGGAACACAGAGTCTTGTGATCGGAGCGAATGATCGTACAGTAGTTACAGAATCAGATGGTCGAACATGGATTACGCGCGAACCAGCAATTTGTTATTTTCATGCTAACTATTGGTTTAATGTGATTGGGATGCTTAGGGAGGATGGCGTATATTATTATTGCAATTTAAGCTCACCTTTTGCGTATGATTCTGAAGCATTAAAGTATATTGATTATGATTTAGATATTAAAGTGTATCCAGATATGACATATACGCTTCTAGATGAAGATGAGTATGAAAAACATAGTCAAATTATGCAGTATCCACCTGTTATAGATACAATTTTAAAACGAAATGTAGCACATTTAACACAGTGGATTCATCAAAGAAAAGGTCCATTCGCACCAGATTTCGTAGATATGTGGTATGAACGATATTTAATGTACAGAAATTAAAACAAACCTGCAGGGAATTTCCCGGCAGGTTTGTCCTATTAGAGGGGGGATTATGTGCAGGGCATAAAAAGATATTTACAATTTGTTAAACCATATCGATGGCTTATTGCTATTACAATTATTATTGGACTAGTTAAGTTCGGTATTCCACTTATTATGCCGTGGTTATTAAAGTATATTATCGATGATGTAATTCAAGGGGCGGGTTCACTTCAAGATAAAACATCTCAATTAATAACAGCGATTGGAATTGCTTTTTTTATTTTTGCGGTATTAAGACCACCGATTGAATATTATCGTCAATATTTCGCGCAACGTATCGCAAATACAATACTGTATGATTTGCGGAAGCATATTTTCGGTCACTTACAAAAGTTAAGCTTACGTTATTATTCGAATACGAAAACAGGGGAGATTATTTCACGGGTCATCCATGATGTAGAACAAACGAAAGATTTTGTAATTACAGGTTTGATGAACGTCTGGTTAGATACTGCAACAATTGCTATCGCTATCATTGTTATGTTTTCTATGAATATAAAATTAACATTTGTTGCGTTATTGATTTTACCTATTTATGTAATAGCAGTGAAATATTTTTTCGGACGTCTTCGGAAATTGACGAAAGAGCGTTCACAAGCGTTAGCGACGATGCAAGGGTATTTGCATGAACGTATTCAAGGAATGCAAGTGACACGTAGCTTTGCGTTAGAAGAGTATGAGGGGAAGCAGTTTGAAAAAAGAAATAATGAATTTTTAACGAAAGCATTAAACCATACAAGTTGGACGGCGAGAACATTTTCGGCAGTAAATACGTTAACCGATTTAGGTCCGTTACTTGTGATTGGTTTTGCAGCATATGAAGTAATTCAGGGGCAGTTAACGCTAGGGACGATGGTAGCCTTTGTTGGATATATGGATAGTTTATATAGTCCGCTTCGCCGCCTTGTTAATTCATCTACAACATTGACACAATCTTTTGCATCGATGGATCGTGTGTTTGAACTGTTAGATGAAAAATACGATATTGTTAATGTGCCAAATGCGATACAAACGGAAAAATTAAATGGAGAAATTGTATTTGATAATGTTTCTTTTCGTTATAATGCAGATGAAAAAGAGATATTACACAACTTGTCATTAACTATGCAGTCTGGAGAGAAAGTAGCGCTTGTAGGAGCGAGTGGAGGAGGGAAGTCATCTCTTGCTAGTTTGATCCCGCGTTTCTATGATGTTTCTGAAGGCACGGTTTATGTAGATGGCATAGATGTAAGGAAGTATAATATGAGAAATTTACGTAGTAATATTGGAATTGTACTGCAAGATAATTTATTGTTTAGCGATACAATTGAAGCTAATATTTTATATGGAAATCCGAAAGCTACAGAGAAAGAAGTGATTGCAGCTGCCAAAGCTGCGCAAATTCATGATTTTATTATAGATTTACCAGATGGTTATAATACTGTCGTTGGAGAACGTGGTGTGAAGCTATCGGGTGGGCAAAGGCAACGCGTGGCAATTGCACGCGTATTTCTAAAGAATCCGTCGGTACTTATATTGGATGAAGCAACTTCGGCTTTAGATTTAGAAAATGAAAGGTATATTCAAGAGGCGCTTCAGACGTTAGCTGCTGACCGGACAACGATTATAATTGCACATCGATTAGCGACAATTACGCATGTTGATACGATCATTTACATTGAAGACGGTCAGATTAAAGAAACCGGTTCTCATGAAGAGTTAATGCGAAAAAGAGGATTTTATTATAATTTATATCAACTTCAACATATAACAGAAACAGCTCCTTTAGCATAAAAGGAGCTGCTTTTTTATTCGTCTTCTTTTTTATCATCGATTTGGAGTTCTTTTTCTGGTTTATGGTATGTGTAGAAGCTATCTACAAGTAAATCTAAATGCTCTACTTCTTCACTATAGTTAATGATGGAAGAAATAAGAGGGAAGAGATGTAACCATGTTTTATATGCTTCTTCATCGTCCTTGTTTTGATATTCCATAAAGATATCAATTAATTCTTGTTTACCTGTTTCAACTTCATCAAGCATTTCAACTGATTGTTGTTTTTTTGCTTTACCAATGAATTTTAATAAAACTTGTTCATGATAATGCGTTAATGAATCAAGTTCGTTTTGGATAGATTCCTGAAATTCTTCCGGCATGTAGCGTAGTTCATTTTCAGTACGGTGTAATGATTTTAACGTACTTAAAGCACGGCTTGTTGTCGCTAACATTTGTCTGAATAAAACGAGCTTACGAATTTTTGCGAACTTTACTTTTTTCGTGTAGCTTCTTTCTTCTTTATACAGCAAATAGTAATGATTTAGTTTGATCATTTTTTCTTTCATACGATCAATATCAGTTTTTAGCGTTGTAAAATCAGAAGCCTGCCTGCTATTCATTCGAATCCATTTTACAATTTCTTCTGTATTATCAACGATACGATGATAAAGTTTTGTTTCATATTTCGGCGGCATAAATACTAAATTTACAAGTGAAGCCGCAATAATACCAATCATAATTGTCGCAAATCGAAGTAAGGCAAAACTAAAGAAGTCTTCGCCTTGATACTCCATAATGGCGATAACTGTTACTAAAGCAATTGATATTGTGTTTTCTAATCGTAATTGCAGTGTAAGAGCAATTACTAATATACATGTTAATCCAATAATAAAAGGATTATGTCCAAAAGCAGTAGCAAATGCGATAGCAAATATCGCACCGATTACATTTGCTTGAATCTGTTCAAGTGCGGTTAAATAAGAACGGTATACAGACGGTTGAACAGCAAAGATAGCTGAAATTCCCGCAAATACCGGACTCGGTAATTGAAGTAAAATACAAGCAAATAAAGCTAACGTGATGGCAATACCCGTTTTTAAAATGCGAGCACCAAGTTTCATACCCTTAATAAGATCCTTTCTCTTGTCATAATGAATGTACAACATGATACTATACATTCATTACAATATGTTAGCAAGTGATATTTTAGTGACGTTAAAAGAAATTAGTATTCATTTTATCCGGCTAATTGTGAACAGTAAGATTCCCGCCTCTAAATTCAGTAGCTGGATGCCGGTAAACGCTCAATTGCTGTAGGCTAATTAAAGTTTCACTTTATAATTTTTCCTAATTTCTTTTAAACATCAGTTTTTAGTAAAAAGACCTGCTGAATTTCAGCAGGTCTCAAATTGTTACTATAGATTACTATGAGAAGTGTACTTCGTCAATTTTTTCTTAATAATGAAAATTACTCATGTTACTCTGTTGAGATAGATGGATCTGCCTGTTCTTTTTTTGGGATAATTTCAAAAAACTGGTTCTGTATATCATCTAATAATGGGGTTAACAAAGCAACTTCCTCATATTGCTCATGCTCGTTTAGTACACGAATATAGTCTAGCAATAATTCAGTTACATCTTTCAAACCATTTTTCCTAATTGATTGTAATGTAACATTTGCCCCTTTTGCAATTCTTCTTTTTAAGGCCTGTTCTGTTAAGCCTAAGTTTGAATCATGACGCAAATAAACAACACCGCCAGTCATGCCAGCGCAAATCCATGGACCAGGGTCACCTAAAACAAGCGCTCGCCCATTTGTCATATATTCAAAAGCAAAACCTTTAATATTGGAGTATGCACCTATATTTCCTTGCTCTTTTTCACGGAGTGGTTTTGTTATTCTACCTCCAATGATCATGTCTGCCCCAGAAAGGCGAATGCCAGCACGAGCATCAGCGTTCCCTTGCACGTATAGTGCCCCTTTTTGTGCCCCATATCCAAATCCTTTTCCGACAGAACCGTTATAATATACTCCGTCTTTTCCTTTTGATTTCGTTATATAAATACCACCACCAAAGGAAGTTTTACCAATGCCATCTTGTGCGCCGCCATTTACGTGTATAAATAAATTTTCACTATTGTAAGCACCTAACCCATTTCCAGGGATAGAACCATTCGTATACTTTAATGTAAGTGGTTCAAGTTGAGTAGCTTCATATAGTTTACTGCGAACGCGATAACATGATTCTAGACCGCCCATAACGCGTTGCTCTACACCAACGCCTACTAATTCTTTTGAGTCAGCGGAATGAACTGTTTTAAATTGTTTTTCTGGTACGTCTTTTGTTGTTGTAACAGATGGATGTTCTATTATTTGTAGTAAATTACATAAGTTTAATAAATTTTCGCCCCGAACTTGCTCTAATAAATCAGAACGCCCGACAATTGCTTGTAAATTTGTATACCCAAGCTGTCCTGTTAATCGTTTTAGTTCTACACCGAAAGAGGTGAATAAATTTAGCAGGCCAGCAACTGCGCTTTCTAATTCGCGTGGGACGAAGCGGCGTAATCCATGTTCTTTTGCCTGTGCTTCAGACTCAATTTGTGTCGCAATTCCAACATGGCAAGTATCTAGATGGCACCCACGGCAAGTAGTACAGCCGATTGCAATCATTGACAGTGTGCCAAATCCAATACGGTTTGCTCCGAGGAGCATGATTTTCAAGGCATCATTTACACTTCGAATACCACCATCTGCCCAAATCTCTACTTTATGTCTCATGCTCGCTTCTAATAAAGCGTTGTGAGCGGCTTTAACACCAATTTCTACAGGAAGACCTACATGTTGCAAGGCGTGAATACGTGCAGCACCTGTTCCACCATCGAATCCGCTAATGTTAATAAAATCAGCACCAGCTTTGGCGATACCGACAGCAATTGTTCCGATATTAGGAACAACAGGGACTTTCACGGCTACTTTGGCAAGTTGATTAGCTGTTTTAATTTCCGTAATCATTTGAGCTAAATCTTCAATTGAATAAATATCATGGTTGTTAGAAGGTGAAATTAAATCTGAGCCGATTGTCGCATTACGTGCTTCAGCGATTTTGGCTGTCACTTTTGAACCAGGTAAATGCCCACCTTCACCAGGCTTTGCGCCTTGACCGATTTTGATTTCAATTAAATTCGATGAGTTTAGTAGTTCGGCATTTACTCCAAATCGCCCAGATGCCACTTGTTGTCCGCGTGTATGTGGGTATTTCCCGATCATATCTTTAATTTCGCCGCCTTCACCGTTCAAGCTAATCATATTTAGCTGATCGGCCGCTTCTGCATATGCGCGAAAGGCAATTTCGTTTTGAGAACCAAATGACATAGAACTAATAATAAATGGTAAATTATGATTTTGAATGCCGATAGATACTTCTTCAGTTGGAACGACATGTTTTGTTTGTTTCGTTTGAACAAGGTGTCTGATTGCGATTGGATTATTCTCTTCTAGTTCACTTAACTTGTCACGGTAGTCATCATAAGGATTTCCTTTTGCAACATCGCCGATTGCTTTCCAAATTCGCGGGAATATATGAAATGATTTTCGCATTCTAATTTTAGGATTGTTATAATCCTCTGCTCGTATTTTTGCATCTTCAGCAAGTGATTCAAGTGAAAAAGCTAAATCATTTGAACCGAAGAAATTTGTGATTTGTAATATATTTGCAATTTCCTCATGTAACCCAATAGATGAATAGAGACGTCCGTAACCACGTAACTCATGAATTCCAATTGTTGAAATGACTTTTTCTAATCCTTTATTAAGTGCATTATACAGATTCGTAATTGGTGTTTTTGTACCATCACTTACAGTCGCGAATAATAAATATGGATTAATACTATCTGCTCCTAATCCATATAGCGTGACAATGTCATGTAAGGAGCGAAGGGCACCAGAACGTATAACGAGAGAACAATTGCGGCGTAATTTATTTTCACTTAATTCTTGATGTACTTTCGCGGTAACTAAATGTGGATCAATCCACAAGCGTTCATTTAGATGGGCTTTTGCGTCATCTAATACTAGTAGGGAAGCACCATTGTTAACAGCAGCTATCGCTTCAGAACTAATGCGGCTTAATGCACATTGCAGGGTTTCTGACGAGCTGAATGTAGCAGAGATTGTGGCAATAGAGTTATGAGTCCTAAATAACGCTGTGAGTTGTTCGTACGTAATTGTGTGTAATTCCTCTGCAATAGGTTGTGCCACGCTGCCTTCTAAAATAATTGGTGAAAGCATTTCAACTACAAATGGCCGTTTTGCGCCGCTTAATAAACTTGGACGCTCTCCAAGTACAGTACGTGTAGAGAAGTGTTCAATTTCACGGTCACGGTCAATTGCTGGGTTTGTAACAACAGCTACACTTTCTTTAATAAAGTCAGCGATATTTCGTCTATCAGTATCAAGTGCGGCAAGTGGTGAGTCATGCCCAAGTGAGCGTATTGGTTCAACACCTTTTGTTGCCATCTGTTCAAGAAGCTGAATATGTTCTCGGTCCCATCCGAAAGCGACGTATTGTTTCGTTTCAACTTGAACAAAATCACATAGCCCTTGGATTTTTTGCGTTTCAGGGATAGATAAATTTAAATGATAATTGGTAGTATCAATTCGCTTTTTAAAACGGTTATATACTTGGATTTGATATTTGTCATATTCATAAAGAACAAGTTCATCTTGTTCATTCCATTTTAATCCGACCTTTTCTCCAGGGGCGAGTGGCTTTGGTTCTGCTACATATTTAGTTGGTGATACAACTCCAGGTTCAGAAGAGAAAATATAAGAGCTTTCTGTCTCTACTTTCCATACTGGGCGTAATCCAAGGGAATCAACGCTGAAAACAGCTTCATCTTTAAAACGGGAAATGATGCCAGCTGGTCCTTGTGCAAAATGTCCCCATGCTTCACGTATATACGTATATAAATCTTGTAAAGGTGTTTCATAAAGTTTAATTTCATTAATAATTGGTGGAAATAGTATTTCCATTGCTTCAAATAAACTGTAGTCGTATTGAACAAGTAGGGTTTCTAAGGTGCGGTTTAAATCTTGAGAGTCACTGCCTCCAGCAGTAAGTGGTACATCAATCATTTCAGCTTGATCGCGTAATTTTGCGATTGTGTTAATTTCACCATTATGTCCGAGAATACTAAATGGTTGTACACGAAAAAAATTAGATAATGTATTAGTAGAGTAGCGGTTATGTCCTAATGTCATAGTTGAAGCGATAAGTGGATGTTGTAAATCATTATAGTAGGCAACAAGTGTATCACCAGCACCTAGAACTTTATATACAACATGATCACGACTTAATGAAGCAACATGAATTGCTTCGTTTTCCTCTATTTTTATTGTGACAGAAAATAATGTTTGCTCAATATTTGTAATTTCATTTTCTGCGATAAGGGCAACTTGCCAAAATAAAGGTTCTTCTTGTTTACCGAGTGGACCGAGCGCATCTGAGTTTGTTGCATCATCACTTTCGAAAATGATAGTAAAGTTTTTGTTGTTTAATTGCGTACGAATATAATCTTTTAAGGCAGTAATGTTTTCTTTTTTATTTAGAAAAAAATGTCCAACGATAAAGTGGGGATGATCCACAATCGTTGGATTATATCCACTACTTTTTAGTTTTTCATTCCAAAGCGTTTTTGGTACATCAATGTGAATGCCGATGCCATCGCCCTCGCCATTAATGAAACCAGCTCTATGATTCATTTTGACGAGTGATTGTATGCAAAGGTCAATGTTTTCTTTTGTAGGAATTTTTCGTTTCTCCATAACGGAAACGATTCCACACGCATCATGTTCTGCATTTCTATAATCTCGAAATAAAGACGGTGTCCATGTATTTGTTTTATTGAGCATCCGTCAATCCCCCCTCTTGTAAAAGTTAGAATAATCTTACTATTTAAGGTGTGAATCACCTTGTACACAGAGATAGTAATGATGTAAAAGAATATAAAACAGATAATTATGAATAATTATACTATTAATGTGGGATTTATGAAATAGAAAAAAGGAAAAAAGAAAGATGTGCTTTCTTTTTTCCTTTTAATGACGAGATTATTTGCTATCTGCTAAAGCAGCAAATGCTCTGCCTACAGCTTCAATTGTATATTCAATATCTTCTTTTGTATGTTCTGTCGTTAAGAACCATGCCTCGTATTTTGAAGGTGCTAAGTTAACTCCTTCTTGAAGCATTAGCTTGAAGAATTTACCGAACATTTCACCGTCTGTATCTTGTGCTGCATCGTAATCTTCAATTGTATTTGTTGTGAAGTATACAGTTAAAGCGCCTTTTAGGCGGTTTAATGTAATATCGATATTATGTTTTGCAGCTTGCTCTAAAATTCCTTTTTCAAGCATGGCACCAAGTTCATCTAATTTCTCATAAAGTCCTTCTTGTTGAAGAACTTCTAGACAAGCAATACCAGATGCCATAGAAGCAGGATTTCCTGCCATTGTACCTGCTTGATATGCAGGGCCAAGCGGAGCAACTTGTTCCATAATTTCTTTCTTACCACCGTAAGCACCGATTGGAAGTCCGCCGCCAATAACTTTACCAAGAGCTGTTAAGTCTGGTGTTACGCCAAGTAAATCTTGAGCACCACCGTACATGAAGCGGAAAGCGGTAATAACTTCATCATAAATTACTAGTGCGCCAGCTTCATGAACAAGTTCATTCACTTTCTCAAGGAATCCAGGTTTTGGCTCTACAATACCGAAGTTTCCAACAATCGGTTCTACAAGAATAGCCGCTACTTCATGTCCCCATTTATCTAACGCTTCTTTTAAAGTTTCTACATTATTAAATGGAACAGTAATAACTTCTTGAGCGATACTTTGTGGTACGCCGGCTGAGTCAGGTGTTCCTAGTGTAGAAGGACCAGATCCAGCTGCTACAAGTACTAAATCAGAATGACCGTGGTAACAACCAGCAAATTTCATGATTTTTGTGCGGCCTGTGTAAGCACGAGCAACACGAATTGTCGTCATTACTGCTTCAGTACCAGAGTTTACAAAGCGTACTTTATCTAAAGCAGGCATTGCCTCTTTTAACATTTTTGCAAATTTTACTTCTAGCGCTGTTGGTGTTCCGTAAAGTACACCATTTTCAGCAGCTGTTGTAATTGCTTTTGTGATGTGCGGGTGAGCATGTCCAGTAATAATAGGACCGTATGCTGCTAAATAATCAATATATTTATTTCCGTCTACATCCCAGAAATAAGCACCTTTTCCACGTTCCATAGCAACAGGAGCGCCACCGCCAACTGCTTTAAAAGAACGAGAAGGACTATTAACGCCGCCAACGATATGTTCTAAAGCTTCTTTATGTAATGCTTCTGATTTTGTGAATTTCACTACCATTCATCTCCTTACAAAAATCTATGTATTATTCTAACATGTTTTTCGAAAAGACGTATTGTTTGTGATAGAGAAGGCAGTTGGGTAAACTATTCGTTGTGACATTTAGGAGGGGGGTCCGATTATGAAATCGGTAATTGAGGTACAAGGGTTACGTAAAGAATTTACAGCCTATTCAAGTCGTCCGGGTTTAAAGGGTGCATTTCGCGATTTATTAAATCGTAATTATAAAATAGTACCAGCAGTAAATGATGTATCTTTTACTGTAAAACAAGGTGAGATGGTTGGTTATATCGGTGAGAACGGTGCTGGTAAATCAACAACAATTAAAATGCTTACGGGGATTTTGACTCCGACATCAGGAGAGATTTTAGTAAATGGGATGAACCCACATAAGCAGAGAGAAGAATTTGTAAGAACCATTGGTGTTGTTTTCGGTCAACGTTCACAACTTTGGTGGGATATTGCTGTACAAGAATCTTTTCGTTTATTAAAAAAAGTGTACGGTGTATCAGACGCTCAGTATAAAGAGCATATGGAACACGTGATTGAAACGTTAGATATTGGTCCTTTATTAGATAAGCCAGTTCGAAAGTTATCTCTAGGTCAAAGAATGCGTTGTGAATTAGCGGCAGCATTAATTCATAACCCACCGTTATTATTTTTAGATGAACCAACAATTGGGCTAGATGTACTTGTGAAATTGAAAATACGTGAATTTTTAAAAGAAATGAATGAACGTTATAAAACAACAATTTTATTAACAACCCATGATATTACTGATATTGAAGCATTATGTGAGCGTGTTATCATGCTGGATGAAGGAAATATTATGTATGACGGTTCTTTAAATAATCTTCGTACGCAGTGGGGAGCAGAGAAGGAAATACATTTTCAGTTTATTGCACCAGTTTCCTATCAGGCTTTATCAATGGTTATGCCAGATAGTCATGTCGTTTGGTCGAAAGCGAAAGAGGAAAACGCGTGGGTTGCAAAAATACCGAATGAAGAAGTTATTATTTCAATGCTTATTTCTAAAGTAGTACAAGCCTTTCAAATTAAAGATTTAAAAATTAATGAAGTGTCTACAGAGGAAATTATTCGTAACATTTATGAAGAAGGTATTAAACATGGGTAAGTATATTGAAATGATTCGAATTCGCTTTTTAATGATGCTTGCGTATCGCACAAATTATTATAGCGGGATTTTAATTTATACGATTAATATCGGTGCGTATTATTTTTTATGGCAAGCAATTTATAGCGGAAAAGAGAACATTGAAAGTTTATCTATTTCGCAAATGACTACGTATATCGCAATTGCGTGGATGGCACGTGCCTTTTATTTTAATAATATAGATAGGGAAATTGCGATGGAGATTCAAGAAGGACGTGTAGCGGTAGAACTGATTCGTCCATATAATTATTTAGGGATGAAAGTGATGCAAGGTCTTGGGGAAGGGATATTTCGTTTTGCATTTTTTTCAATTCCAGGTATGGTTATCGTTACGTTATTATTTTCATTGCAAATTACAACGAATTTTCAAACGTGGTTATATTTCTTCTTGTCTCTAATATTTAGTTTTATTATTAATACACAAATTAATTTAATGACGGGAATGCTCACGTTCTTCCTATTTAATAATAGTGGAATTATGTATGCAAAACGCGTTGTTATTGATTTATTTTCTGGTCTATTATTACCGATTAGTTTTTATCCGTTATGGGCCCAAAAGGCAATGATGTTTTTACCGTTTCAAGCCATTAGTTATATTCCGAGTATGATTTTTTCAGAAGGTATACAAGGAAATAAATTGTATGAGGCATTATTATTCCAAGTAATTTGGGCGATTGTCCTTATTATTCCAATTGTACTTATGTGGAGAACGGCGAGAAAACGTCTAATTGTACAAGGGGGATGATGAGATGATATATATAAAACTATTTTTGCAATATGCAAGCCAATATATAAAAACAAAATTGGAGTATCGGGGCGATTTTATCGTTGGATTACTTTCTGATTTATCACTACAGGCTGTTAATTTAATCTTTATTCTCGTTGTGTTTGGGCATACACAAGCATTAAAAGGCTGGAGTAGAGAAGAAGTAATCTTTATTTATGGTTTCTTTTTAGTGCCGTTTGCCATTTTCTCAGCTTTCTTTAACATATGGGACTTTAATGATCGTTACATTATTAAAGGGGAGATGGATCGTATATTAACGAGACCGATTCATAGCTTGTTTCAAATTATATTAGAAAGAATGGAACTTGAGTCTTTAATTGGGGCCATTACAGGAATGATTGTAATGGGATATGCAGCTGTAGAGTTACAATTATCTTTTTACTGGTATGATTTCTTCTTATTTATATTGATGGTAGGAGGAGGCGCACTTGTATATGGAGGGATATTTGTTACGCTTGCGAGCCTTGGTTTTTGGTCAGATGCGAAAAGTTCAATTATGCCCCTTATGTATAACATAGGTAATTACGGGCGCTATCCTGTTAATATTTATAATCGTGTAATTCGTTTCATTTTAACGTTTGTTTTACCGTTTGCGTTTGTTGGAGTATATCCAGCAGCATACTTTTTAAGAAAAACAGAATGGAATAGTTATGCATTCGCGACGCCAATTGTTGGTGTTATCTGTTTTACGATTGCAATCACTCTTTGGAATCAAGGGGTAAAAAGGTACCGTGGTGCTGGGAATTAATTATAGAAGCTTGTTTGTTTCTAAGGGATAAATCCAATGGTCGTCTCATACATATAAAATGAGGTGGAGGACATGTTATGGGGATTTATTCTATTACTTGCAGCAATCGCTATTTTGAAAAGTGTCCAATTATTATGGAGTTCCTATTCAGATTCAACGCGTTTTTTTTCGCTGTATAATTTGGCCACATTATTTTTAATCTATACAACAGTACTGATCGCGTTTGGATTAAGTTACGTTGTATTAGAGGAAATGGGTTTCGCAGTTTTGAAAGAGGACGGAGAAAGTTTGAACGCTCATTCTTTTCAACTCGTTGAAGTTTGTTTATATTTTAGCGCAGTTACTTTATTGTCTGTTGGATATGGTGACATATCTCCGATTGGAATTGGGCGATGGATTGCAATTGCAGAAGCGCTAATTGGATATACACTCCCTTTTGCTTTTGTGATGAGGTCTGTAATAGACAATGAAAAATAAGGAAGCATTTGTTATAGTAAAGGAAAAGAGTAGGAGTGATAACTATGATTACAGTAGGAGAAATGGCACCAGAATTCACATTAGAGGGAAGTAACGGAGAAGAAGTTAGCCTAGCTGATTTCCGCGGTAAAAATGTAGTTCTCTATTTTTACCCGAAAGATATGACGCCAGGATGTACAACTGAAGCATGTGATTTTCGTGATGCGTATGGAGTATTTCAAGAGAAGGATACGGTTATTCTTGGAGTAAGTCCTGATTCAGCGAATAGACATTTGAAATTCATTGAGAAACATGAATTGCCATTTACACTTTTAGTAGATGAAGATCATAAAGTAGCAGAGTTATATGATGTTTGGAAGCTGAAAAAGAACTTTGGGAAAGAGTATATGGGAATCGAGCGTTCTACATTCCTTATTAATAAAGACGGTGAACTTGTAAAAGAGTGGCGTAAAGTGAAAGTGAAAGGACATGTTGAGGATGTTCTTTCTTATATAAAATAAATCTATAGTGGAGATAAAATATGCAGAAACAAGGCAAGTGTCTATACATATTTTACTGCCTTACATAAAGTGGAAGTGTAGGGCATACCTCCTCAGATGATAGTATTCCAAGTGCGATTATGTCGCACTTTTTTCTATGTAATATATGAAGAAAAAGGGAAAGATACATAAAAACAAGCTCTGAATATAAAAATAAACCACATACTTATAGTAGAAATATTGACGATTTATAAGAAAAGGAGTACACTCTTTATAAGAATTATAAAATAATAATCCGTATAGAATCGGGGTGCATGACGGTGGTCAAAGAAGAATTAAAAGAAGCGCTAGAAATGCTGAAAAATACGGGTGTACGCATTACTCCACAGCGTCATGCTATTTTAGAGTACCTTGTGGAATCAATGACGCACCCAACAGCGGATGACATTTATAAAGCATTAGAAGGTAAGTTTCCAAATATGAGTGTTGCAACTGTCTATAATAACTTACGTGTATTTAAAGAGGTTGGACTTGTAAAGGAATTAACTTATGGAGACGCTTCAAGTAGATTTGATTATGTTACAAGTCAACATTATCATGTGATTTGTGAAAAATGTGGTAAGATTGTTGATTTTCCTTATGGAGGTTTGGAACAACTTGAAGAGGAAGCTGCAAAAACGACAGGCTTCGTTATTAATAGTCATCGCTTAGAAATTTATGGCGTTTGTCCAGAGTGTCATAAGGCGTAATATATAATAAAGAAAGAGGCTGACGGCTATACGTCAGCCTCTTTCTTTATTATATAAGGATTAGCGTGAGGTTAATCGGGATTTACAGTGCTAAGTTAGTAAGAAGGGTTAGATAAAAGTTTGTCGAATTTACTTTGTATTGGTGGAAATGAATTCTTGGAGGGGACATTTTGAAGAAATATGAGATTAAAAGTGACATTCCAACATTGGAAGAATATAAATATTTATGTGATTCTGTGGGATGGACTAATTATATGAACTTTGAGGTGGCGGAAATATCACTTCAAAATTCGATTTACTGTATAACAGTCAAGGATAATAATCAAATCATTGGCATGGGGAGAATTGTTGGTGATGGGGCTATCTATTTCTATATTCAAGATATAGTGGTTCATCCAGAGTATCAAAAGAATGGTATTGGAAAGAAAATAATGAATACTTTAGTAGAATACTTAAATCAGAATGCTCCAGATAAAGCATTCATTGGTTTGTTTGCGTCGCAAGGTAAAACGTCATTCTACGAAAAATATGATTTTAAAGATTATTCGCCTAACATGACAGGGATGTTTACTGTTATTTCGAAAAAATAGGTGTAATAAATTTAATAAAACAATTAAAAAGTTGATTTCTTAAGAAATCAACTTTTTAATGAGTTGAAACGTTTGTAGTGTTGCAAACTCGTATTTCCCTTGATACTTATGATTTATAACTCTTCTTATTATACTTTTCATCAAATTCTTTTCCTTCTAGATCTCGATCTAGTGTTAAAGGTTGATTGCAGTGCATACATGCATCGACACGGCCGAGCATTTTTGTTGGCTTATCACAGCTTGGACAAATAATTTGGATAGTCTTAGTAGATAACATACCAATCCAAAAGTAAACGACAGTGCTAGCGATAACAGCTAAAAAGCCAACCATCATAAACGTTGTCATAACAATAATGTTTTCGCGGAAAAAGACACCTAAGTATGCAATGAAGAGGCCGATAAATACTAAACTTAATGCAAAGGTCCGGATTTTATTGATTTTATTTGAATACTTAATGCTCATTCTCACCACACTCCTATAATAATAATATAACATAAAATTTAGAATTTTCACTCTCGTGTAAATTGATAAAAGGATAAGATATGAAATGGATAGGAGGGGAGCCATGAAGAATGAATGGGTGCTATAATGATTTTTACAGCGATTTTTAAGTTTTTAACGGGATGTGAAATTTTTTTGTAAAAAGTATTGACCCTGTATATACTGCATGATATATTAATAACCGTCGCTGATGCGGAAACGCAGAAAACGACAAAA
>OVBJ01000039.1:0-147980 GCA_900406535.1 Noccaea bulbosa
TAAAAAATTTGGGCTATAAAGTCTGACCTCACAAAAAAATTAGATATTTCAAGTAAAGATACACTTTTGGATCATGATGATCGAGGATCGAGTTCACTTGGTGAGGAAATGGGCAATTTCGTCTTTCACCTGCAAAAAGTAAGACCCGACAAAGAAAAAACATCGTCAGTTAATTTCAACATTATTAGTACATCCAATGCAATTTCTCTTAGATTTATTACCCATATGATTAAAAAAAGTGGAACCAATTAAAAACTAAAATTAAATCTTTTTTTTTTTCTTTTTCTTAAGAATGGTCCGACCTAATTGACTGAAATAGTGGTAATAATAAATTAATAAGTATATTGGTTCTCCTTCTTAGTTGACAAAAGAAAAGTATATTGGTTCAACTTTAATAAAACAAAAATTAGAAAGAAAAAAAAATGTAAAGATAAAAGAAAGCGTTACAAAGTGTGGTTGAGGACAGATTTATTAGATTCCGATTTCCAATAACCAAGAATGTATAGAGCAAAAATAAAATAAACACTTGTCTCAAATCTCTCAAATCCAGAGAGAAGATAAAATCTTTGATGTCCACATTTTCTCTCTCTTCTTGAACATCCTCTCTCAAAAAAAAAACGACGTAGTTTCACACCTCTCCACATCTACAATGGAGTTTGAAGAGAACAACAACGACGAAGAGGAAATGAATCTTCACGAGGAAGAAGAAGACGACGCCGTTTACGACTCTCCTCCACTTCTTCCACCGTCCCGTGTCCTTAAGGCCTCCACAGAAAGTCCTGACACCGCAGGAACAACCTCCACCGGGGGCGGAGGATTCATGGTGGTTCATGGCGGTCCCGGCGGCGGGGGAGGAAGCAGGTTCAGGTTCCGTGAGTGTCTCAAGAACCAAGCGGTGAACATAGGAGGACACGCGGTAGATGGCTGTGGTGAGTTTATGCCAGCTGGAATCGAAGGTACCATCGACGCGCTAAAATGCGCCGCTTGTGGCTGTCACCGTAACTTCCACCGCAAGGAATTGCCGTACTTCAACCATCACGCGCCGCCGCAACAGTCTCTTCCTCCCCCGCCGGGATTCTACCGTCTTCCAGCTCCGGTGAGTTATCGACCACCACCTTCGCAAGCACCTCCTCTCCAGCTCGCTCTCCCTCCTCCGCCACAAAGAGAGAGATCAGAAGATCGGATGGAGACTTCTTCTGCGGAGGCAGGAGGGATTAGGAAGAGGCATAGGACAAAATTCACGGCGGAGCAGAAGGAGAGGATGTTAGGTTTAGCTGATAGGATTGGCTGGAGAATTCAGAGACAAGACGATGAAGTGATTCAGAGATTTTGTCAAGAGACTGGAGTTCCGAGACAAGTTCTTAAGGTTTGGTTGCATAACAACAAACACACTCTTGGTAAGTCTTCATCGCCACTTCATCACCATCAGAATCCACCTCCTCCTCCTCCTCCACAGTCTTCTTCGTTTCATCACGAACAAGACCAACCATGAATCTTGAATTTCGATCTTGATCGCTAGGGTTTTAATTTTAGCTAATTAAAATTACTTGAGAGGAAATTTGAGACGGTTTCATTGTTTAATTTATGTACCCATTTTCGTCCTTTTGATGATCGATCATCTTTCTCTGGTTTAATTACGCTTTTTCTTTTCATTATTGACTTCTGAATCTGTTAGCATATCCTTGATTTGTCTAGCTATTTATTAGTGACGTCTTTGGTAGCATCACATGTGTCAGTGTTTGAATTTTATCATGTTCTGGTGTATGAATTTTATATGATGAACTCGTACGTGCATATACATGTGTGTATTAATTATGTGTATTCGTTAGCATATGATTCATGTTTTTGTGTGTGAATCTTTTAATTTAATGCTTCCTTAGCACTTGTTGGCCTTGTTCTTGTTTCTTTTTTATGTTCTTGGTGTTTGTTATTAACTTATTATATTTCATTGACCATCATTTCCACACACACATATTAATTTATAGATCTGATAGTCTTCTTGTTTCTTGACTTTTAGGTTACTTAATTAAGAGTTTGATATATTTTTTTCATCATTCTTTTACACACAAACAGACACATATAATGTCATTATATATATAGTATATATACATATATTTTTGGTGGGATAGCATATATACTTCTCATTTAATTGTCCAATGAGTGTAGGACTCAAATGTGGATCGGTCGGAATCTCCTTGGGATGGAGATCTCTGCCTTAAATATGTGTTTCAATGGCTTGTATACATCATATATGCGTGGATTCCGCAATCACCAATCAGTATTATATGTTCACTTTAAATCATTTAATTTTTCCTCTTGGAAATGAAAAAGGTGAAATAACATCAGCTAGCAGCTGCAAAAACAGTATTCTGATTCCTGGGAATTAATTCTTCACTTCATTAAATAAGGGTAAATAAATACTCCCTCTGTTTTTTTAAGATGAATTTTTTAGCTATTTTTTGTTGTTCCTTAAAGATAAATTTTATAAGTTTTCAATGTACTTTTTCTTGATTAAAATAAAAAAAAAAACAGATTTCAATGTATTTCTTGCATTACTATTGGTTTAAAGTTGTTTTGATTAAAAAAATTATGAACTTTTATTTTTTTTAATTTTTTTTTTTCCATCTTTTTTCTCAGAGCTCAGTTTTGTTGTTTCAGTTTTACTTTTTAAAACTTGTTTTTTAATATGTGTGAAAAACTTAGAAAATTTATATAAAAGAAACGGAGGAGTAATATAGCGACTCGAAACATGTTGATGCATACGAAGCTTCATTCTAGCTGTTTGTATGTATAGGTGTATTGATTATGCATATAGTATATAGTTAGCATTGTTCTTTGAAGATCTAGGGGACACGTGTGGGCTCTTTGGAAGCATGAAGGAGAAGAGATAAAAACATATGGGCACACACATGCATAGCGATAACTACATTAATGATGTTCTTCCAAATCCCTATACTTTGATTTCACCTGGAATTAATTTTGTTTATGTTTTTTTAAGATCATTCCCTCTTTTAGTTCTATTGTTTTGTTAATTTTCTATGTATTATTATAATTTGAGTCATTTACATTCAGTTTAATCGAAGAAGACTTTCCTATTGGTTAATTGATAGTAGTAACGTTAAATGATATTTAGCCAACTTTAAAATTGTTCGGCCTAGTAAATTTATTCAAGTGGGTTTTGTGAAAGAATTTTTTTTGTCTGAGTTCCATCTTTATCGATAGATATCTGATAGCAACAAAAAAAAAAAAAAATTGAGTTCGAGAGTGAAATTAGGGTTTTTAAAGTGATGATCAGATGAAATATGCAGAGAAAAGAGGGAACAAAAATGATTGTAAAAGGAAACAAGAGGCAGATAAGATTCGAGTCCCCATCTCACGGCCACTTCCATATTTAGCCTTTCATGTCTCAACCTCTCCATCTTCTCTCTCTCCTGATCTCTATGAGACAATGCAAATAGAAAGAGAGAGAGAGAAAGAGAGACAAATATACAAACAAATGAAAGGACTTGAGAGAGATGCTTTTGCTTGATAAGGCAATCTCTACGCCTTCTTGTCTAAGTTAAAGCTGCACAACTTAAGAGTGAAGATGACTTTGTGGTCCTCTATCATTTCTCTCTTCTTTTTTTGGGGTCCAGAATTTTGTTTTCACAAATTTCAAAACGCGTAGCTCAGTTAATTAGTACTTGATCGACTTTGATCTGTACATATTAGCGAATGATGACTAACGTTTGCTTCATATTACTGTTCCTCCGTTTTAACATCCTTTAGTCACAATCAGTTTTAGTTACTTTAAAACCTAGCTTAATTTGTTACAAGGAATTCTTCTCTCTCTTTGCGTGTGTGTGTATGTGTGTGTATCCCTTCTCTCTATTGTTTACTTCTGACTGGAAACATGAGAATTATCATAGAGTATCTAGCTTATCCGACGGGTAATTAGTTAGAAAAACCAAGTCTTCAAAGTTGATATTGAACTTCATGAATGCATGATTTGTTTTAGAAATATCAGTATTACTAAATTTTCCTATTTACCATTAAACTTAACTTTGGTAGAGAGTACTCCATGGCTCAATAAAAAATTATAAAAAGTTAATGATGGGGACATGTATAACATGGAGTATATGATTAGAATATAATATACTCAGAGGTGAGAAATGTTTACTCGGCTTGCTGCAGTGATGAGAAATGTTCGTACCATACGTTGGAGTCTGGATACGTAATAAATGTTCATAGAAAGTAGTGAAACGCAGTTAAGTAAGTAAAATTTAGGGTATTTTTTTTTCTGAAGTGATTTAAATTATTGATGTACAAATATTGTTTTGATCAGATAAAAATTCTGAATTTTTAAACATAATTATTTTTTACTGTGGTCCTCTTCATGGAATCTTTCAGTCATACGCAGAAACTCATCGGACAACGACCAATCAATATGTATTTTGTGTACCATAAATATGTATATACATTACATATATATCATCACCATCATCATCATTCTTACAGTGTTTTTACTGTAGAATAGTTACTGTCGTTATGCTTCATTTAGGGAATATAAATGTGACCCACAAGCAGGGTTTATTACCACCCTTTCAAGCTAAGTTTCGAAACAGGTAATATGAGTAAAAAAATAAAAAGAAAAAAGCTCGATTTTGATTGCGTAAATAATTATATAGGGCCAGCTAGGGTTAGGGTTTTTTTCTTTCTTTAAACTATATGATATTGCCATACTCTTAGCTTCACAAATATTAACCTAATTTGGGAAACTGATGATGATTCACGTGCAAACAATCTTCCCTAGCTTTTAATTTCCCCTTTATATTTCAACTATCACTGATTCTTGAGGATTGAGTTAATTAGTAACTAAGCATCATATTATATAGAATTAGGTACGACATTATGTAATTACTTAAAGATAGAATTTGTTGGACTCTATATGTACAAAAGGAAAATATTCTCTTTAAGTTATTAATGTGGAAAAGAAAAAGCAAAGGTTGAAAAAAGTTTAGAAGCTATAACTTTTAGCAACTTTTTTTTTAAGGGGAAATAGTAAAATATATAAATATATTCCCTCTGTTTCAGAATATAAGATGTTTTGGCATAATGAATCTGCAATTATTTGGATGTATCTGGACTCAAAATATATCCAGATACATCCAAATAATTGCAGATTTATTATGCCAAAATATCTTATATTCTGGAACGGAGTGAGTATTTGTTTTTGACAGTTGAATGACTATGACGACTCATTATGACGAAGCCCAATGAAGAATTATAAAAGTTGATTTGTTTTTTATTGTTGTCTTCACTTACTGTCCAAATAGTTCTTCATTTCAAATTTCGACACATATATATTGCTTGTATGTATATGTACGTTCATGCGGATCCCAAAGTTGTCCTTTAAACACATAAGATTTTTTTTTAATGAAAGGTCAGGACCAAAGCTAGACAAATTAATAGGATATGTAGTTATTAATTAAGTAAAATCCGTGGCCAACAAAAAGGTTTAATGACATTGACAGGTAATCTTTCACATTCACCAATTAGACAATAGTGGCTGATTTTACTACGAATGAACTTTTGTGTGAGTTATTGTCGAGATTATTTTTAAGAACTATTTATACAAACTAGCATTTTTCGTAATATAATTAAAAGGTAAATATATCTTAACTCACTAATTTTGTAGGTCTAGAAGTTAATCATTCATAAAAAAACACAAGTATTAGTAAAAAAAAACACAAATATTTTGGTCATAAATTAGACCTTGTTTGATAATTTCTTTTCCATAGTAATAATTTTAATTTGCATTTAAAAAAAAAAATCCATGATGCATTAATATGAATGTATATTTGTAAATCTTTTATTCTTGTTTCTCCAAACCCAGTTATTTAGATGATCGTCACAGTTGCTGGTATGCTGAATGATGACATTGATAGGCCCAAATGATTATATCTAATGAATATAGTGTTAGCCCATTACTCATAGTTACAGAAACTAGTGGACCTGGACTCCAATCATTTTTTTAGTCAGACCATTCATACTCCTTCGTTCCTTTTGATAAATTTTCAAGCCAAAATTTGTTGTTATATTATACTCTCTCTGTTCCACAATATTTGATGTTGTAATTTTTTTACATAAATTAAGAAATATTTAATGTTAAATTATTAATAAATTGGTTTTTTAAACCAACTACTTTTCATTCAACACTACCCAATAGTATTTAAGTATTCAAATATTTTTACTTTTTTGTTTTTGAAATTTGTAATATTTTATCATTAATTAGCCAAAATTAACTTTAAAAAGCTAAAACATCAAACAATATGGAACAAAGAAAAAAGCTTAAACATCAAATATTAAAAAACAAAGGGAGTAGGTTTTTGATACACTTTTTCAAATTTCAAGAAACATTAATTGTATTTGTTGGATTTTTATTGGTTTAAAATTATAAAAATTGTTCTATTGCAAAAAACCTATGTAATAATGATTAAAAATTAATTTTTTCTTAATATGTGTGAAAACACTAGAAAATCTATCTTTAAGGAATAGAGGAGTATTATAGTATGTGTGTTTTTTCATGAAAATATTATTTTCCATAAAAAATAGATTTTGGATTTTTTGTTGATAAATAAAGGTATAAAAAGCACAATAGCTTCATAAATAAGTTAGAATTTGGTCACTTACGTCAACTTGAAGTCAAAGACTTCTGTTTAGTGGGCCCAATTCTAAGCCCATTAGCGCGATGCGCTTCTTACTTTTGCCTAACCGACACCGTTTGAACAAGTTTTCTCGACAGAAGTCAAGTTTTTTCCCGTTATATATATTTGGCGGGAACCGAAAACAAAAAAAACCACTCTCTGTTTTTGTTTGTTCCTATTTTCTACCAATAAAATACCTTCATTAATATCATCCATCCTTAAGCCAGAAATAATAATAATATATATTTGAATTTAAATAATTGTTTATTTTTATTTTTAAAAATTGCTATGATTATTTTTCCTTTTCAACCTCTTCTCAGACATAATGATAATTTATAATAATTTAGAAAAATAAAAACAGAGAAAACTAAGAGAGATGTGTATGAGAAGAAGAATCACGAGTCTTAAAGCTGAAACAACAAGCTGATACTTCTAAAACCCCGTTGGGTGTTTGTGAACATAAGCCTGAGCCATCCCTCTCTATCATTTCCCCAATCTTCTTCACTCTCTCCTGCAACAGAGTTTAAACAATAAAAAGATTGAAGCTTGAATAAAAACAAAAACACAAAGATCTCATTAGCTTTTTTGGGTGTAGACAAAGGTGATCTAGAAGGAAAACCAGTCTGTTTTTTTGGATTGCTTGATCAAATCAGAATCAACCATACCACAAAATGTTTTGTGGGGGCAAGATTTGGTTTTAGATGTGACTAGAGTGTGCAGTGAGTGTGTATGTGAGAGAAGGAGAGAGAAAGAGTCACAAGACACACAGCTAGAGAATAATAATATTACTTTAAAGTGGTCTTTGGTCTAGACGCTCCACTAGTTTTGGAAGTCAAAGGATTCAGACCCATAAAACCATTTTATTTTTCTTTTAACATCCCATATAATTACACATGTGTATGAGTCAGTGCACACACACATATAAAAATGTACCGTCTTTAATGATTTCAATCTTCTCCACAACTGGCATTTCCTTGAAATTTGCTGCTTTATATTGATATTAAAAACAGTTTTTTTATGAGTTTGAGATTTTGGATGGATTGTTGTTACCTTTTGAAGTAGTGAGAAAAGAGGAGAGAAGGGAGGAGAGTTGTCAAAATGTACTGTCCCCAATTCTCCAGAAACAGAAAGTGCCACTGCAGCAGCAACTTCAGAAGGTCTAAACTCCAAAAAGTCAATACCTGCTCACTCACACAACCACCATTATAGTCCAAAAATTTCACACAAACAAAAAAATAAAATAAGAAAAAGGCAAAAAGTTTTATAGAAACCAAAAAAAAGCACAAAAACAAAAGTGGTCAAGCCAAAATAAAACATAAAAGGAGAGACCTTTTTTGCTCACCTTTGTTTGTGCTGGCTATCACTTGTAGTGATCTAGATATCATTGTGTTGGATGGCTCTTGATCACATTTGCTCATCTTTCTCAGGAAATATCTTATGTATGAGCATGGAGTTATAGCTCTCAATCTCCATTTCAACTTGTTCAACACCAAGAGCTCCATTCTTTGGATTGATTTAGCCTCAAACACAAACTGAGGATCTCCAACCTGTTTACCAAATGTGATCAGAATCGCAAATTGATTTGATTTAGGAGACTAGCGGATCAAAACTTTTCGGAGAGAGATTAACAGCACCTGAAGATCTATTAGCATTGGAACTTCAGTTTCTTCAGTTTTGGCTGCCAATGATAAACAAGCCACAGCCAACAACTGAAGTGTCCACACTTTGTCACTCTACAAGAAGAATTATAAATTAAAAAAATGGGAAGGGCTAAAAAGAAAATTCAATCTTTTGGGAGGAGCTAATGTGAACCAACTTACAGGCAAATCATAAACCGATAAGAATCGATCCAAGTAGTTCATTGATAAGCAGATACACAATGGTCCAAACTGGTGTTCTTCACAAGCCTGTTGTTGTTATTTGAACAAGACAAAACAAAAAACATCAAAAAGTGATCTCCTTTCCTTTTTCTCTGGCATTTAGAGATCTAAAACTCTTAGATTGAGGTGAATCTATTGTCAATTAGGCAATCAGATTCGCAGATTTAAGGCAAAAGCTCTTTCTCTTGTTCTGCATAAACCTTTGATCTAATAACACACTAGTTATGTCCGGATCATTTATCAAAAGTAATGTGATTTTCAGAATTTGAGCTCATAAACCCCATCAAAATCCTAATTTAATTAAAGAGAAGAGATTGAAAAAAAAAAAAAATCAGACCTTCCAAATCCAGTTAAGGGCTTCTCTTCTTTTGACATTCAAATCCAAATCTCCACCTCTGAGTCTGCTGATGTAATCATCTCTTGGCAAATGCTGCTTCTCTTTCTCCATCATCTCTCTGATAATCTCTTCGCTCTCCGATGGAAAACCCATCTGAGAAATGGAATTCTCACCAGCACCACCAATCGGAATTGTCTCAACAACTATGCCGTTCTCTTCATCATCAAAGTTGGTCTCTGTACATAAAAGGCTCAGTTCCATATTATCTGCCATTATAACAAGAGTTTTCAAAGAGTAAAATTGGTCCTATTTCGATCTAAAAAATAATATATTGTTAAGAAATTTGGACAAGGATTGTCATCTAGAGATTGGCAAGTGAAAGAAAGATTGGGTCTTTGATTTTTCTTTTTTTTTTTTGCCCTCGTGGAGGTGGTTTTTGTTTTGGGGCTGAGGAGTAAAAATCAAAGGGAGGAGCTTTTTTTTATATTGAGGAAATGAAGAAATGTGGGTTTTATGGTAAGTGGGTAATGTGTGTGTGACAGATGAGAATTGAGGAAGAAGATGAAAGAGTAGAGATTTGAAAATTTTAGAAAGTGATTGACTATCAGGGTAACAAATGTTACCACATTGGAAATTTTATGGAAATCTGTTTGAGATTTGAGGTAGGAAATGAAGTTTGTTGGTTTTATTAATCCTTTTATTTTAGTTCTCGGATAATGAATCAAGTAAATCCCGCAATTAGTTCCGTAACCCACACGCATTATATATTTTTTGAAATTTAAAATACACGCGATAAAACATCTATATTCCCTTTTTATAAATAATAAAAAACCAATGTTGAAAAATATGATAACACTATATATTTTTACATGTTATTAATACAGTTCATGATTTTATTCTTCATTCTACTTACTATAAATATAGTTTGACTAATATTTTAAAACAGTATCAAATCCATTATTAAAAAAAAATTGTTCTTTTAGTTTTTAAAAATAAAAATTCAATATAATAGGACCAATATCTTGTGATAATTTGAAAGTATAAGAGTGATAAAATTATTTTCCAAGTATACTAAATTCATATTATGATATCGTTACCATGAGATTTTATATTGTAAATCCAATCAAATAAAACCAAAAAGGATTATTCAAACAAATTAATGTAAATTAAAAGTAACATGCCATAAATAAAGATGGTTTAAAATGTTTTATTGACTCAAATCCATTACTAATGATGTTTGAAGCATTTGCTATGATTGATCTTTGACCAATGTTTTTTAGTCTTAGATTCAATAATTTCAATTACTACATCATTGCATATAGTAGTTTGAATGGAATGAGTCCACTGTAGACATGCTAAAACTATGTCATATACTAACTTGAGTTTAAAATATGGTCTTTGTTTTTTTTAATACCATATGGTCTTTCTTTACTATGGTTTAATTTACTCAAAGATAATGTCTTCAGTTTTACCCAACATATAAGATTAACTTTAAGGTCTTTGTTTATAATTATATTTTTCTCTCCTTAAGTGGAGGTCAAATTTTCGAATCCCTGGCCATGACTAGTGCTCTATCGCCTCCAAAGATTCTACTGTAGTATATTTCTTTAATGTCATAACTGATTAGTATATTTCTACACAAAGAAAGGTTTTTAAAATAGTATTTACCGTCTACAATACATTTTCATCCAACTAATTTCTAAGGATCATGGAGATCGACACCAATAATTTTTTCGGTTTGTTTGTTTGTTAAGTTTTGATATTCCAAAGTCTAGACTGATAAAATTTTCCTTCTCTCCAAGTGGAGGTCAAATGTGGATTTTTGGTTTGGAGAATCCTAAAAAGTGTAGAAGAAATGAATATCATTTTTACCAAAGGTGTTTTATTTTCTTTTGTTGGTAACGTGAACTGAAATCACGTGCGAGCTAATAAACTTTGTTTTTTTTTTTACAGTCTTTTATCTTTTTCTGAAAAGATTGGTAAGAAGAAACAAAGGTTCTTAGTTCTAACTAAAGGGAAAATACGAAGATGTATTTCGAAGTAGACCAAAAAGACTTACTCTTGACTTTATAATATTTTTCATGCATGCAAATGCCAGACATAAGTGGTCCAAGTACACTTTTGATGTTTTGCTTATTTATGTGTGTTCTGAGATTCTAACTTTTAAATACTGCCTCTCTATATCTCTCTCTCGATGTAACTTTCTGTATAGTGAATAAATTATTGTGTGTAATAATGTATTATACTGTGCACGCCTATGGACCCGGTCAACATAAACGAAGAGCGTTTCGAATCACATGCCCTAATGGTTCGAATTCGAGTAAAATGCCAAATTTTAATAAAAGTTAAACCAAAACTAAACCAATTACAAATTGCCTTAGATCCCCACTCTCAAAGTGAAATCACGTTTTTAAGTAAACCATAAACGCAGCGTTTCATCGTAGACAAGAGGGCTTGTTAAAGACTCTGGAAGACTTCACAGTCCCAATACACTCTGATTCAAATATAAATCTCAAGACGAAAATAGCAAAGAGGAGAGGACAAATTATATAAAAAAAGAACAGAGCTGGAACAGAGCAGAGCAGACAACACCAAAGCTGTGCACATAATATGTCATAAAAAAACACTTTTTTTTTTCGACAAGTTTTTGAGCAAAGTGGGGTTTTGGGATTTGAACTCGATTCTTGGTTACGATTGCGGAAACATTGCATAACCGTCTTTTCTTCCACAAGACCTTCAGGCCTCATCCATCTGCTCCTGAATAAAGCAGTCGATCATTGAGTTTTTTTTTTTTGGGTGTCATTATCCGAATGGTCTTAATAAGAGTATCTATGACTATGATCACAACACTAAGCGATTGAATGTGAAGAAAGGGTAGAGAATTAGACTAACCTGCATATCGGAGGTCCAAAGGGTTAGATTGTCCCTAAGCAACTGCATGATGAGAGTACTGTCTTTGTATGACTCCTCTCCCAATGTGTCCAGCTCAGCAATGGCTTCTTCAAAAGCCTAGAGATGAAATCCAACAAGCAGAAATTAGAAAATGCAACAATCAGTCACCCATTAAGACTTACCAAATCCTGTATTACTCAATCTGCTCTTTAATTAATGTACGAGATATGTTATGGTTCTAAAGAGATTCTACTGACAAAAAGAATAATTTGGGCTACTGTGAGGCGTAAGTAAAAAAAAAGTTATTAAAAAGAGAACTCTTGCAGGATGTATTTTTCTTTAGAATCTCTGTTAATAAAAGAAGTGGGTCCGTTCGTTCAGAAAGAACGAAAGAGTTGCTTTTCATTACCCACTTAGTCACTTACCAACTTCTCTATTTCTGGTAAACTTTCAAAATCCATTCAAATAAATCCAACACAGCAAATGAATGAAAGATAGGGACGCCGGGATTAGTAAACAAGTGGTCACTTAAGTCACTCAAACAAATCAAGCTAGAAACAGAGTATAGCTCTTCATAACTAAACACAGATAAATGAATGATTTATGTTTGTATAAAACAGAGAAACTGTGAAACCCTTCTACTTGAAATAAACATGCAGTTTAAGAGAATGAAGAAAGAGAGTACCTGCTTGGCCATGCTACAAGCTTTCTCTGAAGAGTTGAGAATCTCGTAGTAAAACACCGAGAAATTGAGGGCCAGACCCAGCCTGATCGGATGTGTTGGAGCTAGATCAGCAACTGCAACGTCCTTCAAAGACATTACATAGAAAAATAAAAAGAGAGAACATTTCTTGTGAGAGGCTCGTTTGCATTCCAAAACAAAGACCCAATAATTATTATCAGAACAATTATATACGAGGAAGCAATTGAATGCTCTTTAAGACGAAAATGTAAAATTTGACTACTTGTAACGATTTGATCATAGTAGAATAGCTTGATTTGAGGCCAATTAATTTCTAATTACGAGACAACCAAAGCTAATTACAGATTAATACTAGGGTTTATGCTATAGAGTAGCTTACCGAAACTAGATCGATTCACAACAGCTATTAGACGAAAACAGAAAGAGATTCAAAGGGAAAAAGCGAAATTAAATCTACCTGAGCAGCTTTGTAGGCGATCATCGTATCTTCAGCAGCTGTTTTCCTCTCATCTCCAGATTTAAACTCGGCCAGATAGCGATGGTAATCTCCTTTCATCTTCAGGTAAAAGACCTTAGACTCGCTGG
This sequence comes from Noccaea bulbosa, assembly GCA_900406535.1. Taxonomy (NCBI): domain Eukaryota; kingdom Viridiplantae; phylum Streptophyta; class Magnoliopsida; order Brassicales; family Brassicaceae; genus Noccaea; species Noccaea bulbosa. The sequence goes on from OVBJ01000039.1 coordinate 13,084, forward strand.
CGGTGGCGGAAGGGATCAGATGCGTGTCGAGCAGCCTGAGGATCCCGGAGCAGATCGAGGAGAGCTCAGTCTCAACCTTAGATCTGTAATCCTTGACGAGCGACACGTGTTCCTCGTTCTTCCTGCTCTCTTCCTTCTGCTCAATCGACGAAACGATCCTCCAGGCAGCGCGAAGAGATCCAATCACGTTCTTATACGCGACGGAGAGAAGGTTCCTCTCCTCCACGGTGAGCTCACCGGCTGGTGTAGCTCCGCTTACGAGCTGCTCCATGAACTGGACCATCTCTTCGTAACGCTCCGCTTGCTCAGCAAGCTTCGCCATGTACACGTACTGATCTCTGCTTAACGTCGCCGCCATTAGAGAGATCTCGATTTTTGTTTTTTTGACGGAAATTTGAAATCGGAGGAAATTTCTGGAAGAAAAAAGAAATTGAGAAGAAGAAAAGAGGAATAAAAAGAGAGCCTCATAGCCGAGTCATAATGAGCTGTTAAATGAAATTCTCTCCACTCGCGCGTGGGTAACACTCTTGCATAATACGACGACGTTGCTTGAAATAAACTTCGCGAGCGTGAAGCCCACGTGAAGGCCGCGAGACGCGTGGTAAGATGGTAGGGTTTGGTTTTTCGATAAGAGCGAGTGAATGGACATGGAAACGATGATAATTTAGTGCGTCAGGTTCCACCAGTTGACACTGTTTAAAGTCAAAAGTTAGAATATGGGCTTTTTTGGGTCTGTTATGGGGTCTACGAAGCCCATTAAGGTACCTTGCTGGCTAAGCATATGCGTTTTCGGCGTGACCTGGGCACAACTAATGCGGTCGGAGAAAAGACACATGAAGACAAGAAAAAGTTGGCTAGAATTCTTTCGCATGATACTACTAGTTTTTTTTTTTGCTCAACAGTATTAGGCTTTAGTTTAGTTTGTTGATATGCGCATTATTAATAAAAATACAAAATTAATTAGTTTTCATTTTCCAATACATTAAACTAAACACCGGATCAAATCAATTGTATTCGTTTGAGTGGGTTTTAATCGATTCATTGTGTTTCAATAAATGAAAACTGATGAAATTTATGCTCAATAAATTCAATAGTCAAAATTCAATAATTGAGATCCCGCAGGATTATTATTAGGCAGGAAGAGGAAACACAAAGTTGGTTAATCGAATGCGACCACATCATTAGAACGAAAGCTAAATACAAATCGATTACTCATCTTTTTAATAATTGCAAGTTGTTCAGGTTATTTTGACTCTCGTAGAAATATAACATCTCCTTAATTTATAACAAAAACCAAAATCCTCGCACTTAAAAATAATAGGCTTGTAAAAAATACATAAAAAAAAAAAAAGTAATACAAGTGGACTGAGTCTTCGATACAGGCACCGTCAGGCGCGCGTAACGTTGCCGTTATGGAAAAGGGGCGTGTCTCCACTTGCCACGTCAGAGTTGATCCCAGCGTCTTAAAGTCTCCGTCACCGTCAACTGACGTCTCCATACAACGCCGCTCCGTCAAATCCCCTTACCTTACCGTATAATGTACATGATGTATATACAGTATACACTTTCTCCTTGTTGGCGCAAGTTTTAGTAAATTCAGAGATTAAAAAAGAAGAAGAGAAGTATAGGATCTTCATCGATCTTCCATTTTTTTTTTCCCCCCCCCCGAATCCGCCATTTTTGTTTCTCTCCATTGTGGATTTGACTCAATGACTGTCACTGGCGGAATTTTCCTTCCGTAGTCGCGATATTATTCTTTTATCAGTTTGAAGAAATTTAGTCTGTTCTACTGGGAATTTGGGTTTCACACTAGTCTTCTCTCTCACTGAGAGAGAAATCTCCGGAGGTTAGTTTTGGGCAGTGTAAGTGAGCTAATGCATTTGCTTTTTCTCGTTTCGATTAGTAGATCGGCTCTTCAATTTCGCGAGTTTCCGTTCACGATTTCGCGTCTTCCATGTGAATTTCGTGGAAGAGAAAAAGTAACTCTCATCTTTCTCGTTTTCTTTCTTCTTCGGCTTCTTTCTACATTCCCTTTGGCCGTTTCACTGGAGTTTCGCTTTTGTAGCCGTCGATTCGTTTGAGGAACAAACCGATTCTTCTAGATAGATTCCGATTCCCATGCTAGGGATTCGATAGTTGTTTGTGAATGGAATCATCTGCATTTTGTTCTCCTTTGATAATCTCTGTGGAATTTCCAAATTTCAGGTAAGGAACAATGTTCAGAGAAGCTGGCTTAAGAAGCTTAGGAGAGGTATGAACAAAACCTTCTCTATGAATATCTTGTTTGATTCACTATATATATTATATATAGCTATTGATTCGTTTTTTAAGCTGTGAATAGGATGTTGGTTCGAGGTGGAAGATTGGTAACCGGAAAATGGATGCTAAATCTGTTGCCAGTGGCAATGGTTTTGGAATGAGGAGTGCTCCTCCGATTCCGAGAGGTAATAACAATGGTGGATCAAGTTCAGACATGGACATTGCTTCTTCTAATTCAGATGAAGAGACATACGAGAGGCAACACCACTCGCCTCAACGATCTCCTCAAGATTGTAAAACTCATCTTGGCTTGCCTCACTTATATCCAATGGCAGCTGCTCACAGTGGACTTGGTCGCAGTGGTGCAAAGGCCTTTGTTGGAGATGACTTGTCAGACTCAGCTACCAGCACCGAAGTCTCATATGTATACTTTTCTTTTTTATTAAACCTTTTGTTTTTTGGTGACATATTCCGTAAAATCTCTTCTCTGATTTTGATTGTAACGTTTGCAGGAAGCAGAAGCTTGTGGCGGTGTGAGGAACAATGTATCTTCGCATAACGAATGTGAAACAAGAAGAAATGTTGAAGCTGAAACTTCAGGAAGGAGTCAGAACGGGACCAATACTTCAACATTGCCTCGTTTCCCAACCTTTCACGCCAGGTTTGAGTTACATTCCTCACTTATATTTTGTTCTCGTGTTTCTCCTGTAATGATTTGTTTTCCCACTTTTGTTTGAATGCAGTGAGCAAGGTCCATGGTCTGCGATGATTGCTTATGAAGCCTGTGTCCGGCTATGTCTTCATTCATTGAAAACGGATAGAGTTAGCGATGCTTCTTACTTCCTAAACAACGAATGCACGGTAATGCGAAATACGTTTAGTTTGGAGAAGTTTTTCCTTCAGTCTGAAGAAGAGTTACTGGGAAAGAGACCTTCTGAGTTGGTTACAGAGACATCTGCCCCTAAATCTAAGAAAACTATTGGAAAAATTAGACTCCAAGGTATGTATACATTCATATACCTTCTTTTCTTCCCATACCTTCTTTTCTTGCAACACCATTTGTTGAGTTTGCAGCACTTGTGTTTATCAAAGTATGGTTTTGTACAGTTAAGAGAATTAAAATGGGAATCGATTCACCTCCTGGATGTAACATTGCATCACTGACGGTCTCCAAGGAGAAGCTCGAGGTTGTTCGTCAGCATATTGCGGAACTGAATTCGACTCTATCTTCTGGATGGAAAGCAGCCAAGAAAGTTCATGTCACTCCTCAAGTTCCTCTGAATGGTTCAGTTTCGCGCCAAAGCTTGGCTTACCTGCAGGCAGCTGCTCGCTACCTTAAACAGGTTTCAAAGGCCGTTAAAACCGAAATGGTTGCATCTCACGCTGGACCGCAAACTTATGAAACAGTACAAGGTATTGACATTGTACTTTGGACATTACTCATCCTCTTGTATTGGTCTTTGGTCATTGGTATATGATTATTTTTGTTTTTCAGAAACATATTCATGTTCACTGAGGTTAAAGAGCTATGCTGAAGAGGATCAAACTAGGACTCAACCTGGATCTGGCGAGACGTTTGTTTTGTATGTGCCCTTTGTTTGCCCGTATGATCATTAAGTTTCTTTCTCTCTACTCCTTGGATCTTAATGTACTTTTCTCTTGTAGCTCACCAAATAGTCTTGGTGATGATTTGATCATTGAAGTCCGAGATTCGAAAGGGCAACATCTTGGTGGCGTCGTAGCGCAGCTAGCAGCTATAGCTGATGATCCGGTAAGACTCTCTCTCTCTCTCTCTCTCATAAGGCTTAAGTCTTTAGATAATGAAGAACTTAAGTCTTCTTTTCTTTTGCTGAAGCAGACCGAGAAGGGACGATGGTGGCCAATATATCATGAACCAGAGCACGAACTTATTGGGAGAATCCAACTTCATTTAAGTTACTCAAGCAGTCTTGATGGAAAAACTAAATGTGGGTTGGTGGCAGAGACTTCAGCTTACGATCTTGTCCTAGAAGTGGCTATGAAAGCAGAACGGTTTCAGCGAAGAAATTTAGTGTTTAAGGGACCATGGCGCTGGATGATAACTCGATTTGCATCCTACTATGGGATTTCAGATGCGTACACAAGTTTAAGGTAAGAAATAAATGACCGAGAATGAATGGTTTTAGTATCTGAAATTATCTTTGTGGTAATTAAGCAGTGTTGTGAGAGAATTTGCAGATATCTTTCTTATGTCATGGATGTGGCATCACCTACCAAGGACTGTCTTGATCTGATATATGATTTTCTATTCCCTATTATGATGAAAGGCAACTACAAGGCTGTATTGAGTCATCAAGAGGTGGGTTAGCTTTGATTGTCAAGTAAGCTTTCTTCATTTTTTTCAAGTAGCTTACTTAACCTGTTGGTGCCTTTTGTCAGAATCGACTACTGGGGGAAATTGACGAACAAATTCAGCAGATTCTAGCATCAGCATTTGAGAATTACAAATCACTAGACGAACTGTCTTTCTCCGGGATGAAAGATGTTTTTGAGACTGCTACGGGGACTCCAGCACCGGCGGTAGAATCAGCTGTCAAGCTTTATGGTCTTCTCAACGATGTATTAACCCCTGAGGCACAGCTGAAACTTTGCAGATACTTTCAGGTATCAATCACACTCTATTATCCGTCTCTTAACCACATTTTTATTACTAGTATATGTGATCGTTCACCTATGGAAACCATTCAGGCTGCTTCAAAGAAGAGGTCAAGAAGGCATTTACTAGAAACAAACGACTTACTGAGTAACCGTAGTGAAGGTGCTTCACCAGTTGATCCCATGGCGCTTGTAGCTTCTTATCAGAAGATGAAGTCTCTTACTTTGAGCCTTAAGAGTGAAATATCCACTGACATAGCGATCCATAACTGCAATGTCCTCCCAAGGTTTGTTTAAGACTCTGATGTTAACTTAGTTTGGTTCTCAGTTTATCTTTCTAATAATGATTCTCTCTGTGAACTCTCAAGCAGCTTTATAGACCTTCCAAATCTTTCGGCGTCAATATATAGTGTGGATCTCTGCAATAGGCTGCGGGAATTTCTTCTCGTCTGGCCTCCTCCTGGACCATCACCTCCGGTTGTTGACCTTGTTATCACAACTGCTGACTTTCAGAGAGACATCTCAAGCTGGAACATAAAGTAAGTAAACTCACTGATATCTCTTTTCTGTAATTTTCTGTTATCGCAAGTCACTTACATATTGTGTTTGCCATGTTGCAGTCATATTAAAGGGGGTGTTAATGCCAAAGAGCTCTTCTATTCATATATCACAAGCTGGATTGAAGAGAAAAGACGCGTTCTGTATGAACTCTGCAAGCTAGAGACGGTATTAATCATTTACTTTTGGAAGTTAAAAACGTGCTAAAGCCCTTCTTCCATCGTAATTGAATTACATTTTGTTTGTTTTCAGGTAAAAGCATGTGGCGAGATTTCAGGATTGACTTCTCCTTTTGTTGATGAGATGTATGAGAGACTCAACGGGACGCTTGATGAATATGATATTATCATAAGGCGTTGGCCAGAGTATGCAATATCCTTGGAGAAAGTAAGTGAAACAAACAAACATTTGTTTTCTTTATTTCAATTCCACTTTCTGAAGTTTACATGAACTAGTACGAACCAATATTAGAGAGTTGCTTTGAGCTTTCATTATCTTCTCTCCTTCATCTCAAGTGTTGGTGTTGTTCCATGGAAAAAAGGTTGTAGCAGATGCGGAGAAGGCAATAATTGAAGCCATGGAGAAACAATTTGCTGAGATTTTATCTCCATTGAAGGAAAGTAAGATATTTGGGATGAAAATTGTCCAGAAATTCACCAAAGGCACACCTAACCCTTACTCTGTTCCAAAAGAGGTATGATTACATATTTGTAAATTTCAAGTTTTCGTGGATGGAAGAGTAAGAAGACATTAACGCAATTTTTGGTTAAAATCTCAGCTTGGAGTTCTTCTCAACTCCATGAAAAGAGTGCTTGACATTTTACGGCCGAGTATAGAGAACCGGTTCAAATCTTGGAATTCTTACATCCCTGACGGAGAAAGCAGAGTCTTGGGAGAGCGGTTAAGTGAGGTTACAGTACTTTTAAGAGCCAAATTCAGAAGTTATACTCAAGCTCTCGTGGAGAAACTCGCGGAGAATGTATGTTACCCTAAAACTTTTGGTTTTGTTCCTTTATTACCTTTGTTGAGTGAGACTTCTTGTTGATGATTATTATGGTGTTCAACAGACGAGGATACAAAGCCATATGAAGCTAAAGAGCATCATCCACGACTTAAGGGAAACCACAGCGGAGCCTGATGTTAGAAACAGAATGATGGCGTTGAAAGATTTGCTTGACAAAACCATCGTTCATCTACACGGTGTTTTCTTACCCGATGTGTTTGTCGCGATCTGTAGAGGCATCTGGGATCGAATGGGACAGGTTAGAGACATCATTAACATTACGTTGCATCGGTTGTTTTGTTTTGTCTTCCGCAATTAGCTTCATTGCTCTTTTCTTCTTCTTCCAGGATGTGCTTCGTCTTTTGGAAGATAGGAAAGATAATGTGACTTGGCACAAAGGCCCGAGAATCGCAGTTTCTGTAAGTTTGTGTTGGACTCTTTTTTGAGTGCAGCAAACAAAATGCTTTTCCCTGTTTTTCTTATCTTAATATATGTTCGATGATTTTCAGGTTTTGGATGAAATCTTTGCGACACAAATGCAAAGTCTGTTAGGGAATGCTCTCAAGTCCGAGCACTTGGAGCCACCGAGATCGATGATGGAACTCAGGTCTATGCTGTGTAAAGACTCCACAGACTACCGAGAAGGAGGCTACAACTACTAGTCGTACCACCAGACATGTGAACCGGTGAAGAATCTGGTTCTTCGTGGTTTTTTGTTTTACTTCAAAGTTTTTTGTTCATTCGTATGGTTCAAAGTTTTGGGCAATAACTTTGAAACGAAGCAAATGTAGGTAAAGAAACACAGTTCACAAAATCACAATTATAGTAGTAAAAAGCTTAAAAAAGACTCGCAATCTGCTTTAACAACAGGAAAAATATGAGTCTTGGTCAGCTAAGCGGTTAAAACTTAAAACACGCGCGCAGTAACGATTATTAGTTGGGTCCCACATGAAAAAAAAATAAAATAAAAAAATAAACGTCGCCTGAGAGATTCGAACTCTCGCGGGGAAACCCCATGTACTTAGCAGGCACACGCCTTAACCACTCGGCCAAAGCGACCTGTTGTTTGGTATCTTTGTTGTATTATTTATATATAAATTAAGAGTTTTTTTTTTTTTGTTTTTAAAACGATAAAACCAAAGCTGATTCCTTTTAAGTTTTAACAAGACACTGGACCAAAAAAAATAAAAATCGAAAACGACAAAAAAACAAGAGCACGTTTATTCCCTCCTTCTTCTTTCCCTTTCTCTCTCTATGCAACAGACCATTTCTGATTTCTTCTTCCTCTCTCTCTCTCTCTCTCTCTCTCAAACTTTAATCTCTCCAGATGCCCAAATCCTTCACTCGCCGTCGCTTCTCTATTCGCCACCATCTTCTTCTCCGCCGTCTTAGATTCCATATTTTTTACTCCTACTCTCACCATCACCGTCGCCGCTTACACCCGCCTCCTCTGCATTATTAGGCAATGTTGATCAGCTTCGTAGGGTTTCTCTCCTCCGCCGGGTGACGAAAAGATGTTTAATTTTCTATTGGTTGGGTTCATGATGTTGGCATTTCTTCTGATTCGCCGGCAGTGGAGATCTGCCGTGGTTAGGAGAGAGGAGGTTATTCGTCTTATCGCTTTAGCCACCGAAGAATCTTATGTGGCGGAGGAAGAGGAGGTTCGAGCCACTGTTGATCACGGCTCCTCGGTTTCGGATGTTCATCGTTGCGCTGTCTGTCTCTTCCCAACCACTACTCGTTGCGCTCAGTGCAAATCCGTCCGTTACTGGTTCGTTTTTCTCTCTCAATTGAAGAGTTCGATTGCTGCAATCCGATCACCGAAGAGGAAAAGTTTTGGTTTTTATTTGCTTCTGCTTCTGTTTTGGTTTTTTGTAGTTCAAGCAAGTGTCAGATTCTTCATTGGCGACGAGGTCACAAGGATGAATGTCGATCGCCTTCTCTTCCTCAATACGATGGAGAAAAGGACAAGTCTTTTCAGTCTGATGGTAGTTGATACTAAATACTTGAGCTTTCGCATTTTATTATTCGAAAAGATTCACATTTTGATGACTTGAAACTCTGCAGATGCACAAGGTGAGAGGATGAATAATGATGGCGGGTCTGTTGATGTTTCCTGTGACATGTCTACAAGTAGGCCTAGTATTCACAAGGTACAAGCCAGATCTGAAGCTGTGGATGTCACTGCTTCTTTAAACAAAAGGGATAATTTCTATGAGACGAGGCCACTGAGTAGGAAGAGGTCACATAATCGCACAGACAAGGTTGAATCGTCGAGAAACTATTCCAAAGGCAAGACTGATGCAGAGCCGCAAACAATTGTCGATCAAAATTCGCCTAGGTCAGGTGGTGATTCGGATAAACTTTTGTCAGTTGAGTATGAAGGAGAAATGAAAGGACTTGGACATGGAAAAACTACTACATCTGAACCATCTGGTGCTTCTGCTGCAATGTCGTCTTCAACTATTCCCTTACCTTCAAAAGCTAATAGTAAGCCGAAAGTGTCACAAGCTTCAACTAGTGGGTTGAAAACATCAGTGCAGAAAGTTGTTCAGCATTTTAGACCCCCAAAGTCGTCAAAGCAAGGAGAAATGAATCAGGTTAATTACTAGAATATATGATTGCAACTTCACTTTTTCTATCTATCTACTGTCATTTTCCATATTGATGTTGCTGTTTTTGTGTGCAGATGAGCTTCCCTTATGAGATGTTTGTGAAACTATATTGTGATAGAGTAGAATTACAGCCATTTGGCCTTGTGAACTTGGGGAATAGGTACACATTTATCTATATTTAACTATTGCAGAATGATAAAATGTGCAATTTTGCTCTTAAGTTTGGGAGAAAAAGTGGGATCAAGTCTTGGAGTGAGCATTTTCAATATGGTTCTGTCTCTTAAGTATATTTGTGCTTATCACTTACTTATCTTATGTCTTTTCTAGTTGTTATGCAAATGTTGTTCTTCAGTGCTTGGCATTCACTCGGCCACTGATGTCTTACCTAATCAGGGGTTTACATTCTAAAGCATGTAAGTTTTCAAGCCAAAATCATTTTTACTGTGTAAACTATGTGGAATCTTATTCCAAAGGTAGTTGGGTTTTGCAGGTCGAAAGAAGAGTTGGTGCTTTGTTTGTGAGTTTGAGTTCTTGATTTTGAAGTCAAGGGTAGGAGAATCTCCTCTCTCACCTATCAAAATCTTATCAAGATTACAAAAGATTGGGAAGCATCTTGGCCCTGGAAAGGAAGAAGACGCCCACGAGTTCTTAAGGTGAATCATATGGGTTCATGCTTTTTGTAGCTTTTATCGTCTTTCCTAACTTAATATCATCGCAAAGGTGAATGACATTGTTATTTCATAAGAATGTCAGGTGTGCTGTTGATACAATGCAATCTGTTTTCCTCAAAGAAGCTGATGCAACTGGTCCGACTGCAGAAGAAACTACTTTAGTTGGCTTTACCTTTGGTGGTTATCTTCACTCCAAGGTTATATGATTAACAATTGTATCTTCTTGGCTTTATAACTATTTAGAGCTTTGTTTGTTGCTTTATGGCAGTCAAAGAAATCCCAGTTATTTAGAATCTGTGGTGGATGATATGCAGATTAAATGCATGAAATGCCTCCACAAATCTGAGCGCTCAGAGGTGATGATGGATTTAACTGTTGAGATTGGTGGGGATATAGGAAGCCTCGAAGAAGCACTTGCTCAGTATACAGCCTATGAAGTCCTAGATGGAGAGAATCTGTACTTTTGTGGCAGGTACTTGAATGTTGTCCTTTGTAAACCAAATACTTCAAAAACACAACTAGTTCCAAGCTTTACATTTCTTCCTTCTTACAACCACGTACAGATGTAAGTCTTACCAGAAAGCCAGAAAGAAGTTGATGATACTAGAAGGACCCAATATTCTTACTGTCGTGTTGAAACGTTTCCAGGTGAGAGTCTTCTTCATTCTCTTTTATGTTTTTGATAGTGTCTGTCTGCTATTGTATTGTTGTTGGGTTTGTTCTCAGAAGAATGATTCTGTTCTTCATGCAGTCTGATAACTTTGGGAAGCTGAGTAAACCCATCCGTTTTCCCGAGCGTCTGGATATAAGCCCGTATATGAGCAGTCCAAATCCCGGGGATCATCATCCGGTGTATAGTCTCTACGCAGTGGTGGTCCATTTAGATGCTATGAGCACTTCATTCTCTGGTCATTATGTTTGCTACATAAAAACACTTGATGGAGATTGGTTTAAGATTGATGACAGCAGTGTACGTCTCCAATAACATTGCTACTACTATACCTAAGAAAGCTATTTTTCCTTTTTCTTGATTCTTGAATTTTAATTCCGAATTCGCAGGTGTTCCCGGTTCAGTTAGAGACTGTGTTGCTAGAGGGTGCGTACATGCTTCTGTATGCAAGGTGAGTGGACATTTATCCAAAAAGAAAAAAACATCCAATCTTGTTTTAATTGTTAAGTGATATCTGAGAAAAAAAAATCATCTTCTTTTGACAGAGATTCTCCGAGAGCGGTGAGCAAGAACGGTGGTGGTCGGAAATTAAAGGAAAGAAGGAATTTGGCTGCGATTCCGTCAAGGCACGACGACAAGAAGAAGAAACAGAGAGGCAGTAGTAGTTTTTTGCCACGTGTGGATTCATCGAGTGGAAGTTTATCGTCAATGTTTAGCTCATCGGAGACAACAAGCTCATGTAGCACAAGAGACTCTTCAGGCATTGACAACTTTTCTGATTACTTGTTTGGTGCTGTTGAACCGGGACCCTCATGATTCATCTGCTCAAACGTTTTTTTTGAGTTTGAATGTCCATCTTTTTGATTTTGTAAATGTACATCTTTGAGATAGAATAAGCTTTAAACCATCTTCGATTTTGGAAGGTAAATAAATAGGTAATAAATATATCTGACTCGTAGTCACCAAAAAAAAAACAAAGAAGAAAACGTGAATGTATGCATCTATCTATTACAAACAGTACCGACATCTATATAGCGCAAAATACAAGAGTACACACAATTACCGAGAAATCCAAAGCATAAAAGCCTCGCAAAAAAAAAAAAAAAAAAAAAAAAAAACTTACACAAAACAGAATTTTTTTTCTCTCTTTCATGTCGATTTCGTATCTTTTAAGACTCCTCCTTTCTCAAGCTCTCCAACGAGGTCCCTAAGCGAGGGAACCTTCATGGCTAGAGTCCTGTAGAGTCTGGAGTATCGAGCCCGTGTGCCATCAGCTGTTCTTGCTAAGGCCAGTGAGCTTAGAGCTTCAGGCAGTTGACCAAACACTTGTTTCATGTCCTCTAAGCTCATGCTTTCTAGAACCGAAGGCCTTGGCACAACTCTCACTATCTCGCCTCCTTTAGGTTCTTGAATTCGGGAATCCGCTTTGATCACCAGCTCTGAGTTGGAGTTAGCTCCGCATTTTATGATAAATGGAGCTGAAGAGCCTCCCGTGTTGAATTGCAGAACGTTCCATTGAGACACATCCGTTTCAGCTGAGGATGTTGAATCTATTGAGGGTCTCTTTTCGTCTTGAAGACTGTCCTCTTGTTCTGGGATTGTCTGCAGTCCAGTAAATAAAACCGGCGAGTAACAAGTTAGACATCGAATCGAATCTCTCAAGAATTTTGGATCCACAGTTTTTATTCACATCACTTACTTCGACCAACTGGTGAGCCGTAGCAATTTCTCTCTGTGCGCATGGATGATCAACATCAAGAAGAGAAGGCATTCTTTCGTTAAGTTCTTCAAGAGCCTCAAGCAATGCTTTCTTCTTGCTTTTACTCAAAACGTGCACTGAGGCTTGTCTTGTTATTTCCTACAAGAAGCAAACCGTTTTCTCTTCTCATAGTTAATCCATAACCAAAATCAAGAACGACTCGTAATGGTTTTGCATGATAAGAGTTATGAATACCTTGACTTGCTTCAGTATGGCATCTAGAGAAATGAGGGAGGCTAATCTTGAGTCTTCGGCTGCTGTAGAAGGATTTTGAACTGGAGAACTCCCTTCTTCCAAGGTAAACAAAGCTGCATCACTTCTCATTTGTTGCAAAATCTGATTAAGAAAGAAAATGGAAATTAAGGCACGAAAAAAACTCTTAAGAGATAATGAGATGACAGCATAAGTTTCTTTGGGGGTTACCTTTCTTCTTTTGTGGTCAACAGACTCGAGAGCTGATCGAAGCTTCGCTACTTGACCAGCATCTTCTGCCTCTTCCGAAGCCAAAGTACCAGCAATATCCTAATAAATCATCTTTAATATTAGACCTCACATGGCAAACAAGTTCTTCAGCGAATAAGACCTGGATCTCAATATAAGCCCCTACTTCATCAGGTTTCTTGTTTCAAATCAGTTACTGCTGCAATCATTATGGCATTTCCCCTCACAAATAAATAAATATCATTTTGACATTGGACAAGGCGCATATACCTTCAGATGCTGCATTTGAGAAGTGTAGACTCGTTTTGCATACTCAGATAATAGCTGTCCCAAAGCGTCTGTGTGAGGTGGCACCGCAGCTCCTACCCCAGCCATCCAGCCATCCATAATTGCTGTGGAAAGAAGCTCTAACTGGCCAGTGGTTCCTCCCGAGACATCATCTGCTGTAACAGAAAGAAACTCAAAGCTTTCTGCAAGCCATGACCTAATCTGTCTTTGCAGTTCACCAGCCGGAGTGTGAACAAATAAAGCAGCCAAGGGTTTGTTTCCAATGGCAAAACTTTTGGCTTCATCTTGTATCTCCCTCAGCTTTCCTCCGGTCACTTGCTGCCTCCCGGTATCCTAAGACAACAAGAGAAGCATCAAGCAAGCATGTATGTTTGTATCTTGGATTCTCATTTAATAGGTTAAAAATCAAGCATCTCTGCGATGAATCATAGAGATCTTCTTACCTGCTCATATCCACGTATTCTTGAAACTACGGATACCAACTTACTTTTCTTTTCTGGCTTTAGATTTACTTTAAAGCCATGAATCTGCTCTTCATAATATCGAACTGGCGATCTACCTGGGCTGCTACTCCCGCTGGAGCTTCTGGTTCGACCAGTAAAAGGCTTCTCCAAAAAGCGTTCAACAGGAGAAACCTAAAAGAAGGGTGACTTGGAATTAGTCTTGCCAGGAGAAGGGATTAAGTCATGCTCGCACACAAGGGACAAAAGATACAAGAAGAATTAGCTCATACGATTAAGATATGCTCACCTTGATCGACTGAAGCTCCGGTGATCGTGCAAGAAGGGACCTTATGTACAATATCCTGACTCGAGAAACAAGCATTGTATCCATTACTCTTCTTGGCTCTATTTTCCGGATAAATGAAAAGACAGCATCTCTGATCTCAGCAAGGATTTCATGTTCTCTGGAAGCACCAGCCTTTATAACAGCTGCCAAAACCTGCAAGTCAACAATGGCACCGATAAAGTTCTTAACTTATGAACCTGCAAATATTTGGAGACCTATCCCAAACAGCGATACATGTTTAGTGACAAACATAATTTATTGTAGTATTTTATCTTCTGTGGTAGAATGAATTCAGTTCTTTACATCCCTGAAAAATCTAAAAGGGTACTCAATATCAAATTATTATCAACACATTGGCATTACCAGCATCAGAAGCTTGTTCGCGCCATCAGCAATGGCTGCAAGACCTTCGTACTGATCGGGATCGAAATCATTCAACGCAGCTGTCAAGTATTCTCCAGCTGGAGTGGTTTTTACTATTTCAGAACTGGATTTTACTACGGTAATTGCGCCCTCATTCTTATCCGCTGAAGATGGTAAAGCGCCCACACTATTTTTCCTGAAAAAGAATTATTACAGATCAGGTGACCAGGATTATAAACACATAGAGAAGACATAATTTTGTTCCACAGTGACCAAATAACTACCTGTCAACATCTGCAGGCTGAATCGTTGGTGAAGCTTTTGATGATGGGCTAGATACCTATATACAACAATGGATGAGAAAGCTTAATAGAATGATTTCTCTACCAACAGCTGCAAAAAGAAAAGCGTCCATGATATGATACTGAATCATGCTCAGTGTAGGATAGAAGAAAGAATCACCTGAGTTGAACCAGCATTTGACTTTTCTGTTAATCTGTCAAACAATTTTTCATTTTCTTCATGCAACCTCTGCAGAAAGGAATTACTCTCTTCAGACAAATGTGGAAGTCCATATATAATTTGGTAATTTGAAAAATGGAAGAGTGGCTAATATAAATGTGCTCAACAGGAAGACAAAGCCGAACCTCAATCAATGCATCCCGTTTCTTCAGCTCTTCCTCAAGTTTCTTGGTAACTGCAGAAGAATCGACTGTGTTTCCAGCTGCTCTGGGCTGAGATTCCAAGGGATCTCTCGATCTTGTCATGTCAGACTTAAGGGCTTCACTCAGTTGTGATTCTAAGTCTTTCACTTTAGACTGCATAAAATTTATTAAAAAGAAAAGGTGAATGTCATGGCTATCTGTTCAGAGAAGACTACTTGAAAGCAATTTCACCATCTATTTCTTTACATAGATGCTTCAGATTAAAGGGAAAGAGAAATGTGCCAAAGTTCAGAAAGTAGATACTAATGAAGTACTAACCTGCAGATTTTGAATGGTGGAATCTTGTTGTTGCGCCTGCAGCTTTTGTTCCTGTTCTAACTGTGAAAGTTGAGCTATTTGAATTCTTAGTTGAGAATTCTGCTCCTTTTCTATCTTATGTTTGTCTGCGACCATAGAATTCTCCGACTGCACGAAAAAAAAGAGAGTGAATCATTAGCAGAAAGGAATAAGTATTATATGCAGACATTATCCCCAGTCAGCAATGAAGAACCTTCAAATCTGACTGCAGTGTGAATGAAACTCTCCACGCTCTCTGTACTTCATTGTAGAGCAATACACATTGATCATTTGCTTCTTTAAGTGCTTGTTTTAAACCCGTAACCTCTTGTTTTAGACGCTGAGTTTCCCTCTCTTTCTCCAATACCTCCTTCCGAGCGTCATTTGCCTGCAGAAAAATAGGATATTTACACATATATAACAGAATAGCAAGTTAAGTTAAAAGTTACAAAGTACAATTCCCAAATCTGTTCTCCGGAGAAATAAACTAAACTTCAAAAGAGAAAGAGTTCACACCAATAGAAGAATTAAGGCAAATCCCGAACTGAAGTGCTATATGTCTCCCAAGTTAATCCTTTCACGCTCTGTTTTACTTTCAGCTATAGAAAATTAATGTGTTCTTCATCCATAAGGTATTACTTAAGTTCCAGAATGTATAATCATTTGAAACTAACTGAGTTATAACCTATGAATCAATACTTTCATTTGTCAATTCCATCTGTTACATATATATATGGAATTCTCTAGTTCTACTTACCAAGTCTCTCCATTTTTTAATTGTATCTCGATTCCCAAGGCTTGGTACAGTATTCCGAGCTCTAGCAGCATAATTGAGACATGACATTATCTCAGACAAGTTCCGTGCACTTGGAGAAATGTTGACGATCATCAATGTTTTCGAGCTCCCTCCTGCACATTACAGGAAATTATTCTCATTTGAAGAAAGTTCAAGCACCAGGGAGATATCCTCAACACGAAGAAAGTGTATTTAGAGGTAAACGTAGAGAGGCACATGTCCTGGAAAGCAGAAGCATTTACCTAGTGAATCTGCAAGTATTCTTGTAAGAAATGAGTTCTCGTAAGGAATGGTATCTTTTTTTGACGTCAAAGATGATAAAACGTCTCCCAGCCTACAGAACCCGAGATATATGTAGTAAGTAAAGGGAACAAAAATCACGGATTTATGCTTAAGCCTTCACATTGAAAAGAGGGAACACTTAAACTTACGCTGAAATTGAATTCGTTACATGGAGCAGATCAGTTACGTGATCTCCATTGTCATCTTCCACAGTTAAACCTTCACTTCCAGCCAGGTCAACTAAAGAGAGCTTGCTAATTACTTTTTCTCTCGTAATTGTGTTGCTATAACAAATGTGTATTGAGACAATCCTACCAAGCGAGCAGAATTCCAAAAAAAAAAAAAAAAAAAAAAAAAAANTGAGTAGAGAGAACTACATGCATAAAATAGGAATTAGGCATAGAATAAACATACAAATGGGTCACATTGGACTTTGATTTATCATTCCCCCTATTCTGAAATGCAGATTTCAGGACTCTCAAGAACTCCGATGGATTATCAACTTTTTCCTGAGAGACTTTTATAACAGGTTCACGTAAACCCATATTGATCTTTGGCAAGTTGCTCTGACAACCCGAGAGTAAATCCCTGATCTGAAAATGTAAGTTTCTAAATTAGAAAAGACGTTCAATTTCCATTACAGCACTATCATGTTTCACTAATAAAACGAAAGCCAAAAAGTACTACAACTTAAGATGAAAAAAGGACGCACCTGTTCGTTATAGAGCTCACACACTGAAACAGAGAAACTGAACTGAGATGTGCAAACTGAATCAGAATTGGCCAAGCCAATAAGTTCCTCAAAACAACGTGCATATAAACCACGGTCCTGATTAGATCCTTCCTGAGAAAAGCCAACAACATACAACTCAAATTAACAGACAGCAATTGCCTGAAATAGAAGTCTCTGGTACATCAATAAGATAATACTACGAACGTCCATGAACTTGCGCTATGTATTAACCGGACAAGATCTCTATCTAATATCAAAGTTTCAGAGAGGAAAGGGAAAGGAGGGGAAACCATGGTGTATGTCTTCCCCGCGTGAGTTTGTCCATAGGCAAATATAGAGACGTTAGATCCATCCAGAGCGGATTGCACAAAAGGTTGGACATCACTGAACAGTGAAGCTGAGGAAAGTATAAGGTATAAGTTGTGCATTCTAAGGAGTGAAGTGAATAGATTACTATAAACCAAATGTATGAATGCTTGCTACTTTTTTAGATAAATAGTGGGGAGAGTAGAGTTGTTAAGCAATAAGGTAAGATTACATTCACAGTGAAGTATGGTATCTCACCTTGTCCAACATGGGGTCCATACACACGGTCGAACTCAAACTCCTTCTTGGGATTGGACAGAGTATCATCACTAGTGTTTACACGTATAGTGCAGTTATCAGGGAATTCGATAATAGAGGGACCCTCGTCTTCAAATAAAGGTCTTGCCCGACAAAATACCTTTACGTTCCCTGAAAGGTAAAACATAAGCTACACGTTCAGGTTATATAAGAACAATATGGGGAATATCAACAGAGAGAGAGACTGATCACGTTGGTAATGGAAGATGTAGACCTTTAGTCGTTAGTAAGTCATTGAAGAGTCTTTTCTTCTCATTGATAAGTGGAGATATCCTTGCCTCAGTCTCAAGGGCATACTGATCTGTGATAGGCTATGCAGATAAGTGAACAAAACACACTCTCCAAATTTCAAAGCATCGCAAGAGATATAAAGATACATCTAAATAACTTACCCAATTTACGACTTTTATCAGCGAGAACACCTAAATAACGTGTAACCCTTTCAAGCTTTGCATAAGAATACTCTTGAAGATCAGTAGCTTCTTGCCTCAGTCCCACATAATCGTCCTTTGCCAGCTGTTCATCCAAAACCCACTTTTCTTAAGCAACACTTTCTTCCACACTTGACTTCCAACAATGTATCACTAATCACACAAGTGAAATTGCAGCATTTCGACTAAAACTTGTACTAACTCAGCTCTATACTCATATAAACAAACAAAAAAAGCATCCTCTCTCATCATAAATTAGAGATCGCTTAGGCAAAACATATTACTTATTCAAACCCAAAGATATTTACTAATCCTTAAAAAAATCCCAATCACGGAGAAACATTAATAAGAACATTCAGAGGCAATTTGCCACACCTGAACTTTCTCCTTCAGACTCTGAACCTTAGAGGCAAGCTCCGACGAGTGTGGCGGATGCGAGTTCGCCGGGATCGAGTACCTTCGAAGCATCGAAGACGGCGTCCGATAAACGGCCTCCTCACTCGAAGACGACTTCCTGGGTTCGAACCCAGTCACCTCCCAGTTCCACCTATTGGTGGAATTGTTATTATTGCTATTACTCTTCTGCTCCGCCATTTCCAATCCACACAAACCCTAATTCTAATCCCGATTCCAGCAAAACACCCCCGACAATAATTTCTGCAGCAGGAAACCTCAGATTCGAAGCGAAAGCATTCAAAAACTTTTGAATTTATTACCTCCAAATCCAAATTATTTTCTTTCCTGTTTGCTTCTTTGTCTCTCTGAGATATAAAAATGAAAGGCGGAGAGGCTGCTTTTTTTTTATGACTCATACGGTGTCGTTTTTAATTTTTTTTTATTAAAATGACAGAGACACTAAAACGTCTTTTGAGACACAAAATATTTTGTGCTGTGCGTTAATGACGGCTTCTCGTGTTCGATTTTGGTTCATTATTTTATTTCCAGTCCTTTTATTTATTTTATTATCAGGCAATATTTAAAAAAAAAAAATAATTATGTTTCTTTCTATCTGTAAGACTTTTCAGGAAGTTCCCAAGTATGACTTTGTATTGATTCATATAGAGAGACTAGCAAGTAGTAGTAGTACTACTAGTCAGTAAAAGATATACACAAATGACACTTCCGAATTACGATGCAATGAGTGTCTCTACAGTTAGAGTGTCCATATTATCCGCCTTAATACGATAAAGGAAGGCATAAGATGATAATCATGACAATGTGCAAAGAAGATCGTATTTTTAATTGATTAAATGATAATGACACTCACAGTCTGAGCATGTATAAATCATATACGCAGATCTGTTGTGTGGTGCTTTTGATCTCTTTTTGTTATTTAATTCTTTTGTAACTTTGGACTGACCGGATAGCGTGTCATTGAAGGTAATTAGTATCTATACAAAGAACAGAATTGATTACCGATTTTGGGTGGGTCTACTTTTTATGAAAGAAGAACCACACATATGGACAAGACTCAGAGCGAGATTGTCAGGAAGATGATTTCTGAATGTTGAAAAACAGTGTTGTAATTAAAAGAAAACCATTTAACTTTAACTACACAAGGCCCAAAGTTTTGTTATTCTTGGATCTTAAACAATGTACTCAAAATAAAGGGCCATTACTTAGTTGGGTCAGGCCCAAATATATACACTAATCCAGGGTTACAAACTTTTGAAAAAGCCTACAGCATTTGATTAGTACCACAATGCTTCAGACATAATTAAAAAAAAAAAAAAAAAACCAGATGACTTAAATTCATAAATGCTTAGGAATTTCTTGATTACAGTCCTAATTCCTGGCATTGTGGTACTATATTCTTTAGTTGAGCTTCGTTCGTATAACCTTTAGATAAGTCATAAGTTCATCAACCTCCTTGTTTAGTAATTCCAATGGGAAATTTTATCCGAAAGTAAGTACGTAATCTCAAAACTTTATACATTTTTATAATGTACTAAACCTTTAATACCATTTACCTAATCTTGCACACTTTTTTTTCCTATGCTTTTGAAACCTTTATTGTATGACTTCTTCTTCTTTTTTTTCTTTTCTTTTAAACAATCTCAGATAATTTAATTGAAGAAATATATAATAAATCCTGAAAAAAAGAAGATGGATCATATTCTCACGCCAGCAAATCGTTTTATGCTGTTTCAACCAAAAAAAAAATGGTCCTTTAAAAGTCACGCCCATCCATCATATATTACGTAATCCAAATAAAGCTCTTGCGTTCTGGCCGAATCATTTTATATTTTTGTTTTAACATAACCGAATCAAAACTTTTAATATTAAAAACCTTGGATTTAAGTTTTAAACCCGATCGCGTGCTGATATCAAATTATTTACTGAACTTGTAAAACGTATAATTTCATTACATTAAAACTTCCTTCGAGTTTCGGTTTCTTTCTCTTTAAAAAAAAAAAAAAAATCTGTTTCTTTCTCGCGTATTAATTATTCTTATAAACCTATTAAGTTAATTTACCATTACCAACCGGAATATTTTATAAATTTTGTTTAAATTCTTGCCTAACATGATAAAGTGCATAATTTTAGGAGTGATCGTCGTTCTCAAGGAACTCGCTAAATGTCTAGCCAAAGGTAGAAATAAGAGTAATGTGACTAAATTATTTTTGATAGAACTAGGACACATTTATTAATGGAGAAATTTAAAAGTGGGTGAAAAGAAGAGAGGAGAAATTAAGAAAGGACACGAAGCGAGAAGAGTGGATGTTTGTGATGGATATAAAAAATCTTAAGCGAAGCTGTAATGTGAAGAAGTGAAGAACACAACAAAGTGTCGGTGACAAATTTCACATAATTATTTTGTTCTAATCAAAATTTTTTTTTTTTCGCAAATTCACATAATAAGTTATCAAAAGCCGAATTTCATTCCACCATGCGTATATATCTGTATAAGCTGTCTTTTCGGAAAATAAAAAGCTGTCTTTATCTCTCCCAACGGTCCAAAAATCTAATAAAATCTATATTTATTTATGTTTTTGTTTTTTTTTTTTGTTCGCGAGGATTAAACAGGCAAGTAGCTTGTCGATAGCGCCAGTTATCTAATCCACAGACCACAGCCATTAGCTATGTCTACGTGTCAGGCTTTAGTGACGGTGACGTAATTATAGTAATTAGATGCTTAAAACTGCAACTAGTTGTTTATGGTTATGACCTTTTTTTGACGATTATGGAAATTGTAAAAATAATTTTGTACGTATTTACCCCTTGCCCTCAAATTCTGCGTGTTTAGCCTAAAACAGATGTAATTATGTACTAAGCACACACGCAGTTATGTTTAACAAACAAAACAAATTATATCACAATCGATCTGCTTTAATGTCTTTCAGATCTATAGTATTTATTAGATGTTAATACACCGTACAAACTTATTAAGCCATATCAACAAAAAAAAGAAAGTGATCGAAAAAAATATGGCATAAATATCTTCTTGATTTTCTTTCCGAATACTAGCTTTTTGATATTAGAGGTAGATATTTCTTGAGGTATTAATAAAATCGCTTTCCATTTACATTAAATCGAATATTTATTTATTTTTGCAAATTTTTTTAAAGATGTGTTAAGTCAAAGACATCTCAATTCGCAAATTTGTTTTGTTGTCATTTAGCGATTCATTTCACTGTAAATTACGCAGCGTTGTCACTAAAGGAGTCAAAGAATTAGGTAATTATTTTCCCGTTATCGTGTGACGAGAATAAAAGTGAATTCGCCGCAAGAACCAAAGAAGTGAAAAAGAAAAGAAAAAAATAAACAAGTGTTAATACAGTGTGTATTGTTGATGCAAGAAAGACGGGGCCCATGGCGAGAGAGAGAGAGAGAGACAGACAGCAAATTAAATGAACAGGTGTCCATGTGACACGCATTCACGCGCTCTCTCTCTTTAGTCTTTACATAACTACAAACCGTTCTGGGAAATTGATAAAAGCTTCCTCATATTTAATCTTAAGCAATCAGTGTGAAGAAGAAGAAGAAACAGAGAGACGAAAATCCGTAAAAAAAAAAAAAAAGTGGAAGAAGTTGAGAGAAAGAGACACGAGACCAGTCTGATTCATGTGTTTCTTCTGATTTCGCTCTCGTGCTTCTCTGCTCTGTCGTTTTCCGGGCAAGTTTGTGATTTTTTCGCTATCGGCTGTTTTTGGTTTCTGGGTATTGGTTGATTGATTATAAAGTCTCGGACTTTCCCGGAAAGTGGATCTGGGTATTTCGTTTTTACTCGCCGGAGGAAGCAAAAAAAAAAAAAAAAAAAAAAAAATTCNAAAAAAAAAAGACAAATTCGCCATGAGAAGAGGGATTCTCTCTGTGCTCTTCTTCGTCGTCGTTTTACTGTGCAACGCTTCGACTTCGTCTTCGTCATCTGTAAGTTGGCACAAAAATTCCTTTCTTTTCCTATTTTCCGGGTAATGTTTTTGTTGGATTCCGTTATAATAAAATCTTAAGCTTTTGAGCAATTTTCTTTTTGTCCTTTTTTTTTTTTGGTCTGGAAAGTTTACGCGGAAGACTATTGTCTTATGCTATCCAGAATTAGTCCCAACTTGCCTATTGAAGAAATATCTCAATTTTAATACATTTATAGAAAGTTTAAGAGAAAAAGACATCACCGGTTGTTGACGTTGTGTTTGTTGATTGGCTCTTTTTTTTGCTGAATTTACAGATATTAGAAATTACTAGTGAACTAGACTTGTTTAATTTCAAGTCTCTCTTGAGTTGAGTAGTGAACTTCTTTTGATGAAATTTAGACCATTTGTTTTTGCAGGAAGTGATCTCAATAAAGCCAAGACATTTATCTCTGCTAAAGAGTGCTCTTCAACGGGTAAAAATGAATGATTTTTAAATGGTTCTCTTCATGAGTTTCCCCACTTCAGAAAGTAAGAGTTTTTGAGAATTTTCTTGTAATTTTCAGTCAAGTGGAGAACAATCTGATCTCTGGAGGCCATTGACTGATCAAGGATGGAGTCCGTGTATTGATATCGGAAACCCTCCTTGTACGTATTACTCGTTAGCTTCAAATTACGTTGATCTCTGTTTTTTGAATCTTTCTCTTACTTGTTGTTGTTTGTCTTGGAGCAGCGTTACCGGATAAAACCGAGGGATACATTCAGGTATTTCTCGACGGAGGACTTAACCAGCAGCGAATGGGGATTTGCGATGCGGTCGCGGTCGCTAAGATACTAAACGCAACGCTCGTGATCCCTCATCTTGAAGTCAATCCTGTTTGGCAAGATTCGAGTGCCTTTGTTGATATCTTCGATGTGGATCATTTCATCGAGGCCTTAAAGGAAGACATAAGAGTGGTTAGAGAGCTTCCTGAGGAGTACTCATGGAGCACAAGAGAGTATTACTCCACAGCTGTCCGTGAAACCCGAGTCAAAACCGCTCCTGTTCATGCTTCTGCGAACTGGTATATCGAGAATGTCTCACCCGTTCTTCAAAGGTAATGATGTCTTCTTGATCTGTGACAAAATGCAAAACATTTAGAAGGATTCGGAGGATAAAGTTTGGAGCTTTTGTTTTTGTTTTTTTTGTAGTTATGGGATTGCTGCTATTTCTCCATTCTCTCACCGTCTCTCGTTTGATCACTTACCTGCTGAGATCCAACGGCTTAGATGCAAAGTAAATTTCCAAGCTTTACGCTTTGTCCCTCACATTACATCGCTTGGGGATGCTCTTGTGAGCCGTCTTAGAAACCCGTCATGGAGAAGCAACAAGGAGAAGAAGAATGTTGATCATTTAGGAGACATGACCAACTCACACAGCAGACAAGAGAAAGGAAAATTCGCTGTTCTTCATCTTCGCTTTGACAAGGTACTCTCTGTTCTGTTCCATTATTACACTGTTTGATGATCTCTGCTGTGTTATTTTGGTTATAAGTTCTTGTTTTTTTTTGGAATATATAGGACATGGCTGCACATTCGGCGTGTGATTTTGGCGGAGGCAAAGCCGAGAAGCTAGCGTTGGCCAAGTACAGACAGATGATTTGGCAAGGAAGAGTGTTGAATTCACAATTCACAGACGAGGAGCTGAGAAGCCAAGGACGTTGTCCTCTGACACCAGAAGAGATGGGACTTCTTCTAGCTGCTTTCGGGTTCGACAACAACACTCGTCTCTACCTCGCATCCCACAAGGTCTACGGAGGAGAAGCGAGGATCTCAGCGTTGAGACAAGTGTTCCCGAGAATGGAAGACAAGAGGAGTCTTGCTTCTTCTGAAGAACGAGCTCGGATCAAAGGCAAAGCTTCTTTGTTAGCTGCGCTTGATTACTACGTGAGCATGCGCAGCGACATATTCATCTCTGCGTCGCCTGGAAACATGCACAACGCTCTCGTCGGTCATCGGACGTTCGAGAATCTCAAGACGATTAGACCGAACATGGCGTTGATTGGACAGCTTTTCCTCAACAAAAGCATCACTTGGGTCGATTTCCAACAGGCGCTTGGTGAAGGACATGTGAATAGACAGGGACAGATCCGGTTGAGGAAAACGAAACAGTCGATTTATACGTACCCTGCTCCTGATTGTATGTGTCATGTTTGATTTTAGAATTTTTTTCTGATAAATAAAAGCTCGTGTTCTTGGTTGATTTGTCCTTTGTGAGGGTTAGTAAATTAGAAAATGAGTATGTAATGAATTTTTCAGTAATAATAATAGTATTGTTATGATAAATAAATAAGAGTTGCTGTTCTTTTAATTACACAGTTTATGAGAAGATGGCCCAATAAGGTTGTATATAGCATAGGTACCTGAATCGAGAGAAAAGAAGCATCCGGAGGAATATGTCAGAACATAAAACTTATGTGATTCCTTAAAGTTTCTATTCCTTAGTTATGTTCAAGTTTGGTCCCTAATTGCGTTTGATTAATTTTGCTTTTTAATGTCCAAGTTGATGAAAAAAATATATCATTGTACAATAGTTGGATACGAGCTTTTGATGCTTTGTTGCTAGCAATTTGGTTCCTCTATTAAATTCCCTCATCCAAACCTGGACTCAATTATTTAAGTACATATAAGGGACTCGGTTTTCCCAGTCATAAAAACAGGGGCATCGACTCTTTTACGGTCTCTAGGGTCCTCCATGTATGCAATGGACGTCTTCAGTGCAGAAATCATCTTGCCAGAGAAGCAAGAGAATGTAAGTGTAGAGAGGAACTTGAAAAACTTTGTCATTTATGTTTTCTTTGTGCGCTCTCGAATTATGCATGGCCTCTTTTTAAGACAGATAAATTGTCTTAGGAAAAGGGAAAAGAGCAAAAAAAACTTTTGAAGAAAAACATTTTTAAAAATGATTTTGAAAATATAAGCGATAAAAAAACATTTAAAGCTGTCAAAAGGTAACGTTTTATATAAACAACAATGTAATCAACTTAAAATGATGCAGAAATATATATATATATATATAAACCCACGCATACGTATTATGATATTGCATACATATTTAAACGTTTTCGATTCACGCTTTAACGAAAGAGAGGTGTTTTGAATATTTTCAAATCCTCGACAGCAATATAAACCCTAGATTTGATTCACCGTCGGTTTATTCAGCAATGCCGCAACCGCCGAACATTCAGGAGATGTTGATTCTTCATCGGAACAGAAATTCATTCTTCTGGTGTCGGCAGCAGCAGCAGCAGCAACAGAATCAGCAGACGCCACCGATTCAACAGAATCAGACGCCGTCGAGTCAGCTGCAACACAACATGATATCCTCCAAAAGCATACATTATTAGTATGATTTTTTCGATGATCACAACATGATATCCTACAAAAACATACATTATCAGTATATATTGTCCTTAGCCACAATTTTGAAAGCACAATTATATCTATTCCTATAAGCTGAGATGGCAGATATGATAGTAGAGAGCCTCTAACAAATGCGTATAATTCGTACGATTTTATTTTAAAGTGTTTTTATAATGTGAGTTATATATATTTATCTTTTGGATATTTAAGATTAATGTGAAGCATGTTCATACACCACCTTAAATGTTGTTGAAATTTTAGTATGTGAGTTTGAATGGTTAGAGTTGTTCTGTCCAAGTTTATATGTGAAACTATGTTATGTGTGTTCATTTAGATTTTAAGTTGTTCATTTGTGGATAGAAAATCGTATTAAAATCATATTTTGGGAAGGAATTGTGTTTGTGTACTTAGAAATTTTCAGATATGTTTAAGATCAACATGTATCTGACTTGTTTTATTTTTGTTAGCATCTAAGGTTTAATTTCTGTTTATGTACCTTAAAACAAATTGAAACATCTATATACAGTATGTGTTTACTTCCTATTACCCTTGACCCTAGCTATTTGCATGCACTAAGTAAAGTTAAACTACGTATACAGACCTAATTAGGTCAAGAGTGCAACCGTCTACATAAAGTTTAAGGGCTTGACGGTTGGAGCGGCTTGGAGCGGCTCCATTCTTGACGGTTGCATTCTTGGCTTGGAGTGGGCTTCGTTTTTTTCCATAATTACACGAAATTGCGGCTAGTCCCTGAATGGATTTTTGTATAATTGTAGAGATGCTTAATAATAATAGCGTTTACTTCGTATTACCCTTGACCCTAACTATTGGCCTATGCTGTGTGCGGTGAGCTTGGTGCGCATGTTGAACGCAAAATTGTTGTTAAAAGAAGCATCAATGCGCGTTCTGGATGCTTGACTCTCGTTGGTGGCTATGGTTTTTCCGTTGGAGAAAACACTGACCTGCGTTCTATGACTTACCCCAACTCTGATCGGAAGCCTGGAGATTCAATTTTCTGTTCTAAGGCTGCTGGTTATGATCGCCCGCTCAATATTTTTGTCCCCCGTTTTTTCAGCTTGACCAAACCATCCCACTCCTAACAAGCCGACCCATCTCCCTTACTCTTCAAGATCTTATAGGACCTATTTAATGTATGAAAGACAAGCGTTAAAGGTAATTCCAAGCTCAAAGATCGTTTTTTGGCTTAAAGAAGAAAATCATGCCCAGGGACAAAGCAAAGCAACCTTACCACACAACAAATGTCTAACCACAGACTATCCCATAGGCATAAACTCAAAACACACAAAGAATGTGACAAATAAAAGTACAAACACACTAATTCATGAAACTGACTGAACTTAAACAAAGGCAAAGACTTAAACCATCCATAACAAAGGCAAAGACTTGAGCCTCTTTACCCTCTCTTGTTCGTCTCTTAGCCGGTTCCCGTCTCTCAGTGTTCTCCAGTGGACCTTCCCTCTGCGGTCTCTTAGCATGTTCCTGAAATCAAAGACTCATGGATTATACGTGAATATCCCTAACAACAAAACACCCCAGAGATCGTCATATAGTAAACACTCTAGTCACCAATTTTACCCTCCAACGTTTTCACTGACCAGACAGCAATCTAGAGCGCAAACCATAGCAAAAAGATGTGATACTACTACACCAGCATTCACGGTTAACTAGTGATACATTTGAATTCAACCACTACATCTGATGGAATGCCATGTCAAGAATACAATCATGGATTAGGAAGAGAGCATATTAGATTACAAACTTTCACATATATGCTGCAACAATTCTCCACGATTGAAAACGTTTCTTATCAAAAGAGCTAGTCATGCCACTAAAACCAGAAGCAAGGATGATGGTTCAAAGAGAATAAAGAAAAAAATGAAACATAATTTTTGTTTTACACTACCCACAAAATACAATAAACTTTTAAAACTATATTATTTTTGATTAATTATTATATTATTTTAATCAATTATTAATAAAAAAATATTTTATTCAAAATCGATAATTTAATAACTCTATACATTAATAAAATATCAAAGTTTTTATGTCTTGTTCGTCTAACATATTTGATCAAATGTGTATTGTTCGTATGATTTTATTCAACGGTGTTTTCATAATGTTAGTTATATATATTTATCTTTTGGGTCCTCCTCTGTGAACCGAGTCAACACTAGCCGATGCGCCTCTTCCACCATCAGCGAATCACTCTTTCCCGACTTCTTTCTCTCGTTGTCTCTCGCGATGGGGTTCTCCTCTGCCAACTGAGTCACCACTAGCCGATCCGCCCGTTCCACCATCAGCGAATCACTCTCTCCCGATTTTAACTCTCGTCGTCCCTCGCGATGGGGTCCTCCAGTTCATCTTCCTCTCCATGTGCGGAGTTTTTTTGTGACTTCTATTACCCAAAATTTTGTAGGATTTTTTTTTTGCGACAGTTAATTAAACAAATATTTTTTAGATACGTTTAAGATCGACATGTATCTAACTTGAACTTAGGGTGATCGACATGTATCTAACTTGAACTTAGAGTGTATTGAAAAAGAGATTTGGACTATTTAAAATGATTTGTTTAAAAATGACAAATTCAATATTATTCAAATTTAAATTCTAAAAACTTTTTTAAAATTCAGTATTATTGAACTTAAAATTCACTTATTGGATATATTTTTTTAAAAAAGATTTGATTTTAGAGTGATTTGAAGAGACCTTTTTGTTAAAAAAAAATCATATAGTTTTAGATTGGATTTTAGAACACTTTAACTAAAATCATTTAAAATTTTATGATTCACACAAAATTATCTAAAAACTTTCTAAAAATCAAGTCAGCATAAATCATTCCAAATCCCAAGTTCAATACACATTCTATTGTGAAAAGGATTCCAATAAAAAAAATTGTTTTATTTAAGATTTACAAAAAAATGTTAAGATTTTTTGTTTTATTTTTGTTAGTATCTGAGGTTTAATTTCTGTTTATGTGGCCTTAAAACAAATTGAAAAAAAAAATATATGTGTGTTTACTTCTTATTACCCTTGAGTGCTTGACCCTAGCTATTTGAAGTAAAGTTAAACGGACATATACAGACCTCATTAAAGCCCCCCTAATTGAGATTTAAATGAAGTGTTTGGTAAACGCTCTTATTATTAAACATCTCTACAATTATACAAAAATCCATTCAGGAACTAGATGATTGATTCCTGGGAAATACATGACATGAACTTACATTATTCCCAATTGAAAATTCCAAGATTTTTAATACTCTCTTTTAAGTCTATCATCATTAATTTTTAATTTTTAACTAATAAGAAAATCGATTCGTTAATATATCAAAATGGTTAAAAAAAAATAAAAAACCATAATATTCTCCCTTTTGTTAGAATCTGGTGTTTTAAAGTCTATAGTGAAACCGTACACCAACAGTCGCCACGCAACAAAGTAAACCGCTAGCAACCGTCGGATCAATCTTTATTGGTTTTGCAGAAGCGAGGCCCAATAAAAAGGGAAACAAAATAAAGAAAAAAACAGAAAAGAGAGTAATATAAATGAAGCAGAGCAGAAGAGATGAGCTTCTTCTGTACAAGTCAGAGAAAAGTCAGAGGAAAAGAGAGAGAGACGAGAAACATCAGAGAGAGTCATAGACGACGACGAAAGGACGCAATTCTAGGGTTTCTTCGATCGGCGATTTGATTTTCTCTCTTATTTTCTCGGTAATCTACGTTTCGGAATTACCGGAGACTTTTCTCATCTTCTACCCGAAATTTTCGCATTTCTTTCTGCCGAGTTTTCCGGCGAAGCCTTGCCGTGTTTTGACGGACATGGAGGCTTGATTTGATCCTCCTTGTTTCTTCATTACTCGATCGCTTTCGTTTTTCTATTTTTGGCTATTTTCTCACTTGGACCACCGATCTGAAGAAGCATTAATTACTTTCCATTTGAGAAGTATCCGCGAGAGAAAACCATAGATCATTGAGATCTTCTCTGAATTCTAGCCTGAGATTTCGTTTGCAATCGAAATTGAACAGAAACAAAAAAAAACTAATCTGCTTTTTAATTCTCTGCGAATTTCATGTTTGATCTATGTGATGGTTTGTTTAATCGATCACATCATAAACAGTATTAATGGATTGGATTTTTTCTCTCTGGCTTCTGAATTTGTTTACAGTCTACTGTTTTTATTTGTGTTTTAGACTTTTAGCGTTTGGTCACTGTCATCATAATGGTGACATTATTATTAATTAAGGGGATGGATTAAATAAAAAAGTGGATATTTATTGTGAACAGGTCGAAGAAGAAGATAAAGAAGTAACGATCCATGGCCGATTGATTAAAGCTAATCTCCGGAGATTCGGAGTGTTTAGGAAACTAAATAAAGAAGATGGCAGTCTCTTTTCCTCGTCTTCCGAGGTGGTTATGCGGTGGCAACACTAAGGAGAGGGAGAAGAAAGAGTCAATACCAAAAGGATCTTCTTCGCTGAGTCCTTCACTTAAGAAGAGTAAGGCTGCTTCGTCGGTGAAGAAGACGAAGAGGGGAGGAGGATGGATTGGGAGAGGAGGAGGATCAGGAGGAGAGGAGGAGAAGATGGGGAATGTGGTGTTCCCGGAACCGGATGATCCAGAGTGGTCCATTGGTTGGGTTGAGCCACATGGACCAGGGTTTAAAAGTGAGGATGATAGTGGTGGGTTTGTGGTCCTGGTCCCTTGTTACAGCAAGAAAGTGATGGATGGTTCTGGGAATCAAATTCCTAATGGCTTCTTCTCTCCTACTGCTCCTGGTAATGTTTGTTTCCATTATCATCATTTTTATTAATAGTAGCAATTATGTGACTTATTTGCGTGTTTTAATGATCTCTCACTGATTTGCAACGTAATTAGTTGAAAGCTTGGAGCTTCGGTTTATTACCATACTTCGTTTTTCTTGGTTTTTTAATGAAATCAAACTGCAGATGGGAAGAATATGGAACAGTGGCTGTCGTCTATGGGGAAGCTGTAAACTGGAGATTGGGAAGAGCAAAAACTATTTCTTTGATGTTTCAGTATCAAGTATCAACATTAAGAATCGAATAATGATGAAAAGAAAATGAAGAAAAAGAAAATAGGAAAAAAAAAAAAAAAAAAGAAGAAAGATTCGTGGATAGCTTCTGGGGACTTCTTTTGGTTTTTAAGATCGAAGAGAGTGACAACAAAACACCAAGTCATCTCTCAAGAATCTACTAATGGACAAAGATGATGGGTGATGGAGACTTGGCAACATCAAGATGAGAGAATGGTGAAATTGATATGTTATGATTTGAGTATTGGATATTTTTCATGTCACTTCTTCTGTGGTCGAGATTATTGGGTTTTTGGAAACCAAACCAAAAAAATACATCTTTACTTTCTTTTGTTCTTTTGTGGTTGTTGATGTGTAATACTAATTGTGTGCATGTACATAAAGTTTCTGTTTATTTAAATTTCCTTCTTCAATCACATGTCATGTGCGTACTTTCGACAACACAGAACCCATCAACGATTATAATCAGAAACTTGGCAAAATCATAACTTTCATAAGAGTAAACAGAGTAATCAGATTACAAACTAAATTCTATCACTCTTTGTCGTTAGAATCCTTGGGAAGTTGCAAACCCATGAGGCCGAGTAAATTGGAAGCAGGACCAGGAAGTCCTTGTTGTGAAGAATAGGATTCAAGCAAGTTCTTTACAAGGTTGAAATCAGCATCAATTGGTGTAAACTCCTCCTCGTCTAAACCCTTTGATGATTCCTGCAGATGCGCATAGATAGATACCAACATTATATTCAAGATCTCAAGATATTTGTAATTCACTAACAAAAATGGATCCAAGATAGTGCGAGTTACCTCGTTCTGCTTAGAAGAAGGTTGACTAACATGTTCAAAGCTTTTCTCAAGAGTTGAGTTTTTCAGTTCCTCGTTCATTGCTCCAGAGTAAGTTTCCATAAAGCTTTCCTTCGCCTCCTCATTAGACTCTTCTCCTTCGCTATCATCTTCAATGTCATCTGCAAACCATAACATTTCAGTAAGTCCTCAACATATGTTGCCACGAAAAGAAAAGGAAAAAAAAAAAAAAGTTTGAAGTAGGAGATACCAAAATCCATGTCCATAGAAGATCCTTCAGAGCCATCGCTGTCATCATCAGCTTGTTGACCTTGGCTCCCTAGCACTGACTCAATATCTTTCATGAAACGGTCTACATCAAGGTCAACTTCTTTGAAATCCCTGCACATGTCGAGCAAAACAAGATACAAATATCTTGAGCTTGAATTTTGAACTTGACAAAGAGATGTTGACGAAAGATGACTAGATTTCAAGATTCTAACCTGTTTTCTGGCACTTCTGCTCCTTTGTAGCTTGATACCTTCTGCATAAACTGTTGCATCGACTTTGAGATATCACCGAGATCAAAGCTGCTCATGTTTGCATCAGACGAGCTTCCGGCTTCTTGCTTCCCCTTTGCTTTCTGTTTTCGTTCCTTCTCTGAGTTGTAGAACTCCATCTCCTTCTGCCTCTCTTGAAGAACAGAGTTTAACTCATCTTCACCATCATAGAGCCAAGAATCATTGTCAGAAACAGGAACTTCCTGACCCTTGAAGTCGTCCTCTGAATACGGTAGAGCAAGAATCTCATCAATGCGTCTCACCGGCGCACTCATAATGTCTCTGCACATAAGAAAACAACAACTCAAAGACGGATCTTTCTATACTAACAGTACAAACAAATAGCAAGCAAACAGAGACTCCATTATTACCTTGTTCTTGAAAACGAAGAACTCTTTTGGAAATATTCCTCAGCATTCTCCATCAACCTCTTGTACTCCATAGAACCAGAAAGCAACCCTTCAAAATAACCCTTCTTCTCAAGATTCTCCTTGTACTTGCTCCAGCTTATCCCTTTCCCATCTTCACCGTCTTTCTTCCTCTGCTGATACATCATTTCCATGCCACAAGCTATTTTCATCCCAAGCTCAGCTTCAGTGTAAGCATCCCGGTCGCTAATGCTCGGCATCGGATAACAATTCGGTGCCTGAAACTTCTGCTGCACGAGCTGTGCGTACATTGCACGGGACATCTTGACAAGCACAAGCACCAACTCTGGCTCTCTTCCTTTGCTCAGGAACTTCTCCATCTTCGCTGCGTGTTTCATCGAATCCACATCGCGATCGTAAAACCCTTCCACTGCAAGAGAGATTAAGAAAGGCTCGTGCCTGAGCACCTGCGCCACCGACGTCGGAACCCTAACCCTAACACGGTGCATGTTCCTCCACGCTCTTTCGGGATAATCGGTAATCCGGCTCTTCAACGCGGATTGAACTGAATCCGACGCACGAGATTCGTGGCTACGCTCAACGAGAAATCGCAGTGACGCAACTAAGGAAGGATCCGGAATGCGGCTCCGGGGAACGATGTGGAGGTCACCGCCGCGAACAAAGACACGATTGAGACTCGTCTCGGGATTTAGCCAACGCGGGAGGTGAAAGGCAGCTTCGATTAGGAGAAACTCGCCGTCGGTGTCCCACACCCGGATGGAATTAGACGGAAACGCGGAGGAGATTCGGAAGAGAAGGAAGACAGCGAACCATTCGTCCTCTAGATTGTCACCATACTTCAGCTTCCCGTGGAGATGAGGCATCGCAGTATCGGTACAAGCGCAAGAGGAAGACTGAGCTATCGAGAGGGAGAAAGGCTCGTGCTGCCATATGTAGGGAGAAGTAAACGGTGAAACGAAATCGATTATTTGCAGGTGAAGTGACTGAAGAGCAGCGGAGGTTTCCGATCCTGCGGCGGAGAGGGAGGAGTCTGGGAATATGGAGAAGAAAACAGTGTCGTCGGGGAGACGAGAAGAGGTTTGAGAGAAGAAATCTGAAGAAGAAGATTCCGAAATGAGCTCCGTCAACGAGAACGGTGAACGATTTGCCATAGTTCTTGCTTCGGGAGGTCACCGATTGATTTCCACCGCCGGTGATTGATTTTATAGTTCCCGAGAAAAGTCTCAGAACTCTCTGGGCTATAAAGAAGGTTGGTCCAATTATTAGAATTTTATGAAATGACCAAAAACACCCTTGATCAAGTTTTCGTTTTGTTTTCCTCGGAAGAAAGGAAACCCAAACCCAAAAAATTGATTTTCTGTTATCAATTATCATCATCCTCTTCCTTCCTTACGATGTGTTACGGTCACAATCAATCGTTACCGCGGATCAGCCACCGTCTCCGATCGTACGACGGAGACATCGACGATACGGTGATCGACGATCTTCGAGACCGGCTCGCGGAAACCGAGGCGCGGCTGCGACGAGCCAGGGCGAGAGAAGCGGAGCTGAGCCGTCGGTTAGAGCAGATGAAGAGATTCGTTTCCGTCATGGAGATCATTGAGACTTTCTTGGAACGACGATTCCAAGAGCAGAAAGATCGAATCGCTCGCCTATTCTCTCCGGTATCGACGAAATGAATGGGTGGAGTTTCTCTCTGGCGTAGCGTTGATCTTCTTCATCTTCCTCCTCTTGTTTGTTTGTTCTTTTTGCTGTGGATCTCTTCACTTTTGACTGTCTCTTGTTGTTCGTGTTTGATAGTCCAGAAATTTTAGTTCCTCTGTAACTTTTGCTTTGTTAAGCTCAGGGAAAAATGAAATCATTGTGCATTTTGATCATCCTTGTTGCTGATTATCATAGTATTGTACAGAATTAGGGACCTTTTGAGGTCTTATGGTTGTGTATACAAAGGAATCTAGGAGGAAGCTTGTAGTGCTCTTTTGCTATGCCAGTCTTGGATGAGAGAACGAAGGGTATGATTTGGTGTTAGAATCTGATAGTCCAGTCTCAGATTCGTCATAGGAGATGTGTCATGTCCCATGCTTAACCATTCCTCTATGGCTTCAAGCTCGTATGAGAACCCATCTGCTGCAATATGTGGATTCTTCATCACCTCCTGCAACAACAATAACCAAGTTAGAGAATTGTGAATCGCACACACTCTCTCTCTCTCTCTGAGATGGACTTTTGACTTTGATACCTGAAGTATGGGGCACATGAAAACACTTGGTATGTCATTCGGATCTCCTTCGTCCATGTTTGAATTGGTTGCTTCCTCGTATCCTCCTATGATTTTAAACTCATCTGCTTTTGCCCTTATCTTCCCAAGCTCTTCCATTATCTCTCTGGTTGAAAATCCCATGTTCCCTCCTCTGTTAACTGAAGAACATTTCACCGCAAGTGCACCAAGCTCCTTAGCTAACTCCAACGGCCACTTACCAGCCGTTTGATCCAAATCCCTGAGAATACTCGTCTGGTTCATCGACATCGCCTTGAGCAAACCGGGCCAGTTCCTCCCGGTTAAAAGATGCAGAAGCAAAACACCGAAGGCCATCACGTCAGGTTTCGTGTCAGACTGGTCACTATGCATGATCAGTCCAAACCCGGTTATCTTCGGGACGAGGTTACGGTCCAAGAGGATCTTAGACGGCGTAAGACGACCATGGACAATCGGTTTAGGCTTAACCGAGTGGAGAAACCCGAGTCCAGAGCAAACCTGGTGAGCTATGCGAATCCTATCGTGCCATTTCAGTATCTTGCTTCTTCTTGATTTCCTCTGCGATGTGAATAGATTGTCCCTCAAGTTCCCACTATGCATATACTCAAAGAGTATGCATTTAGGCTTCTGTGAACAGAAACCAGCAATTGCTACCAAATTAGGATGCCTAATCTCATTCAAAAGCTTAACTTTGGCTCCAAAATCCTCATCCGATAGAGAATCACCAATCACTTTCGCAGCCACAGTCGTATGTTTGATCCTTCCTCTGTACACATTCGTCCAGTTACCGCCGGATTTCAACCTCAGCCGATCAGAGTAACTCTCCGTAGCCAATTTGATATCCTCTGCAACATACTCTCTATATCCACACTTCACTTCTTCTTCCTTGGAAACCGACCTTAACGCCTCTTTCTCCTTGCAAAACTCTATCCGGAGGTTGAAAACATCTCTTTGATTCCGAAGCTTCTCCATCTCCATCATCGTCTCTCCTTTCTTTAACACAACCCTCTCTAGCTCGGCTTCCGCCTGCGATTTAGCCTCCATTATCGTCTTAACATTCCTTGAGAGCTCTTCTCGAAGCTCCCCAAGCGAAATTAGCTTTTTTCTTCCTCTTTCGACATCCTTCTTCGATTCTTCGATACATTGTTTATCCGAATCTAACGCCCCTTGAAGCTTCTCTCGTCTCTCGCTCTCTTCTTTTATCCCCGCTTCAAGCTCTTCAATCTGAGTTAAATCAACAACACAAAGTTCTGTGAATCTCAGTTCTTGGTTTATTAAGTACTTTTAAGTATCAGTCCAAAAAGGTTTGTTTATTACTTACTCTGCAATTGCATAAAGAGATTGCCCATTCAGCTTTGTCGGATCTCTCAGCGTTGACTTCTACTTCTTTCTTGCTCTCCTCTATCATCAGCTTAGCTTCATTTACCTTTCTTCTCACATACTCTAACTTCTCTTCTACATTCTGACATTTTCAACATTGTATAAAAATCAAGAATTCTACAAAGAAATCAATGAAAAAGGCATATTCTCTTCTCAGACAGTTTCTTTTACCATATGTTGCAGCACGTCTACTGCCACGTCACCATAGTCTGCTTCTTCTTCTTCTTCGACACCGTTTTCTTCTTCTTCGAGATTCAAACTCAATAATTGCTGGAAATAATTCTCCATCTCCAGCAAATGCTTATCCCATGGACTCCCACTAGCCGATGGATCATCACTGTTGGCAGATGAACGGTCTAGATTTCTTCCCGGATCATAGAACATTTTACCAATCCAGCTTCTGATATTGCTGTTGTTGTTGTTGTTCACATCGTTCTCTCTCTTTAGCGAAACCATTTTGCCTCCACAAATTATATAAAACTCGCAAAATTCTGGTTTGTTTTGGTATACATAGAACGATCCGCTAATCGCACTCTTCGATTTCCTGCGTTACACGGAAAAAAAGAAAAATGCAAATTTTGGATTTATTTTTCCGGGGTTGAAATCTTGAAATCGCTAACTTTAGATTTAAACGAGGTCAATTCGCAAAAAAAAAAAAAAGCGAAAAGTTACCGAGATGATAAAGATCTCATGAAAGTTATTCCCATGACGAGTTTTGTGATTCTAAGCTCTGAGATCAAATCTAATATCAGCACTTGAATTGAATCATCTTGCTTTTCAACTTTGAGTAACTCTGCTTTCACCTGTAACTGTAATTAACAGATTACTTTCAATTCTACCCCGGGAGAAAGAAATGAAATTAACAGAAGAAAAAAAAAAAAAAGGACAAACCTTTCCACAAAAAGTAACGTATTTGGACAAGAGTTTGTTGATCTTTTGGTCCTCGTATTTTCTGAGTACTTCAAGCTTTTCCTCGCTCACAGAACTCGCTGGAAGCTTCCCAACTATGATTGATTATACAGTGAGACACAGAAACGTAAAGTTTGGGTTATATTGATAAACAAAGAAAAGAAGAGGTGTGAATTGAGAAAATAGAGAATTGTACAAGGGGTGTAGACAAAATCCTGTGAAATGTTGCAGAGATGGAGAAGAACGATGGAGATAGGTATGTTGTTCCATTTCTTTAGAGCCCAATCGATCGTCTTGAAACCTTCTTGTAAATCGTTTCCTACAGCTACATATACTTTCTCCATTCTTGATACTTCTGCTTCTTCTTGGAACTCATGGTTTTTAATCTCCTCCATCTTCCTCTGGTTTTGATGATGATGATGAAATCAAAGTTGTAGGATTTTTTTGTTTCGAGTGTTTCTGTGTTTTTAGAGAGAAAGATGATTATTGACTTTTCTATCTTGTTTGGTTGACTACGTAAATTGCCTCAAAACAAAAATAAAATATATGGAGCATGAAATTATAAATTGAAGAAAAATAAAGGAAAAGAAAACAAATGTCTTCCATTGGATGTTAATGAAAATCTGAAACCATATTAATCAGGCATGAAAAATGAAGTGACATATCTTCATCAAACAGAATTGAGGGGAAGAAAATTCTGACGACGTGAAAGCGTGTAACATCGAGGTGACCGAAGCATATCTATCCAATTAGGTTTGAGGTTGACTTGATATGTTCAAAGAACTTTTCTTCTTCATTTTTTGTTTTGTTCTAAATATATGTAATTTCAATAAAAAGGTTTGGGCTCATAGGGCCCAATATGGAATTCAAAAGCAAAGAAACTTAGATAGCTTTAGGCCCATGATATATAACCAAACCCATCCGACCGTGTTTAAACAAAAACGAAAAGTTAGAGAGAGATTATGAATGAAGATAATAATTTGAGATGAGGACAGAGTTGCACGTGCTTCACCGAAACCCTCGACCAGAAAAGTAACGCTGCGCACGTGCCTCTTCGGTCAAAGATTTAAAGCAACTACTGTTACACCATTGCACACTTAGCACAAATCATTGGACCTTCCCCAAAAATAAATTATCTTAAAAACCATACTAAACAATAAAACAAGGAAATAGATATGCTGGTTATATGACTTATATATTTAAGGTAAGAGGTTCAATAAAGTAGAATTATAGGATACAAAATGCTCTAGACAATACGACATTAGGCCTTAATCACGTGCCTTAATTGCTGGGCCTCTTTTTGATCTGTAACAATTTTAAAATTAAATTTTTTGTTTCATTTTTACAGAGGGAACCCGCCTTACCATCTGGAGGGGTGTCTCCTCCACCACCACGCCACACCCATTTTACATAATCTTCATGATATCTATATATATCTACTGATATGTCTTTTTGCTAATACTTTGATTGGTTAAAAAAAAAAAACAGATCAAAGGTGTTTTCAGGTTTTGTTGTCCCAGTATCTTTTTCTGACCCAAAAGGTGTAGCTACTATTTCTTACTTTAATTTTCAAATTGTGTTCTACTTACCCTCTAGCCTTTTAGGTTTTAGATATTTATGCTCTGGATATTCTTTCTTTTTGCCAAATAAATTTCAAAAAGTTTACTCCTGAAATTCCAATGTCTCGCTTCGTTCAAAATTGTTTACATCAGGGTAAAAACTGAAAAATACCGTTTGAAGCCCGGCCCGTCAAGCATTTTGCAATTTGCATTGCATGATGGACACGTGGGAATTCTGTAAATCGACTAGAGACGGTACAGATTGTTAATGACATTATTGATTAGGGAGGTCATTATAAAATTATTTTACTAATAGTAATTATCAGAGTTGTTAATGACTATGGTGATGTGTTTATCTTTTGGCTCCCAGATATTTTGCGACCTTTTTTGTTCCAGAGAAAAACAAATTATTCCGCAGTGCTAACAGCCTAAAGCTCACACCCACCTCCTAAAAGCATTATAGATGTTTCATATTTTTTTTTTTTTTTTTTTTAATTCAGAGGTATATTCTAAGCCTATGGTCAGGCCTAGACTAATTCCTTTGGAGGTGCAGCCCACGGATAGACTATTTCTCCGGATTTGCAAATGGGCTGTAAGTAGGGCCAATTGTGTGTTAGTTTCGCGCAGCAGGTGGATCGAACTTGAAACGCTGTAATGTCCCAAACCCGTCCCCTTACCACTCGACCACAACGTCCCAGATAGATGATTCATGTTCACCATTAAATTTTCATTTTTTAAGTAATATTAATATTAGCAATGATGAATAAATTAGTTAGAGCATGGGCATTGCAGAGTTTCTGATAGTCTCTGGAGCCCAAAAAAAAAGAAAAAATGGAAATACATACCCACATGGCAAGCCCATTATCTCAGATCCTTATCTTCCCAGAGATGTTTTGGATCCGTCTCTACTGTTCATTTGTGGCCACGTGTCATACAGACAATGCTCCACACGAAAAGAAATGTCGGCATTTTGAGATTTTTTTTTCTTTTTCAGTTGTGAAAACAACAATCTTGGGAGAAGAAAAATGCGAAAATCAAAGAGTTATCATGGAGAGAAGAAACATGCCGTTGAGCGATCCGCATCATTCCACCGCCGATCTTCTCTCTTGGTCTGAGATCCGTCATCCTGACCACTCCTCCGCCGCTAATCGCTCTAACCAAGTTCGTTTTCCGACTAGAAAATCATTATTTCGGGTTTTGATTTTTGTTCTAACGAGTCGAAACTCCGTTATGGCTTTCCGTTTTTCCAGCCGTCTGATGGAGTCACCGAGGCCCTTGATGGCTGTCGAGTCACCAACGAGGAAACCAAATCGCTTAATACCAAGTAACGATTCTCATCTCTTTCAGTTTCATCATTTCCTCTTGATTTACTAATTGGGAAGAAGCAATTTTACTTGTGAAATGTTCCTTTTAGTGAAATTCTTAAACTCAATTTTCTTGATGATTTAGGGTTTTCGTCTGATTATTTGATATCTACAACCAAAATAAGAGAGAAATTAAGTTATTATCTGCTTGTGAAATGTGATTTTCTTCACAAAATTATAAATTCTTTTTTTCAGTGTTCAGGGCACAAGCTTAAAGAAATGAATGGTAGTGACTTATTCTCTGATAATGGCATTGATGAACCAATTCACAAGACGATTAACCATTACCATCAAGATCAGGTATTTGCTGTGACTTGTCTCATCCATTACGGATTCAGTAGATGATAAATTGATAATGATATTGATATATATATGTGTATAATGGTTTGCTGGTTTTGCAAAAAGAAGCAGATATCGAACTCCAAGACCAAAGCAACCAGTGGTCACAACATCTTTGCATCTCCCCTTCCTTCTGAAAGCCAGACTCCTCGCCGTTCCTTAGCTGCAACACAACAAGAAGTGAAAGGAAACCAGCACATTGAGGAATCTGCACCGAGGAGCTCGCGTGCATCTGCGAAAGCCTCTAATGTAAGTAGTACTAGTGTCTTTACAATTGTGGGAATGCTAGAAACAGATTGAGGAAAGCCTCTAATGTAAGTAGTACTAGTATCTGTTCAAATTTTTTAAAACATGTCTGTTTTTCACCGTTTTTTCTTTTTATGCAATTTTTTTCTCTTTTTATGTGTAATATATGTTTGATTTGTGTTTTATTTAATAATCTAATTTAGTTATGAATATTACCATTTTCTTTCATTTTTAAAAAAAATTAAAATAATAATTTTAAAGAAACTCAAACCGAGTTGTGCAATGGAGAGCAAAT
The DNA here is from genome assembly GCA_900406535.1 of Noccaea bulbosa. Classification (NCBI taxonomy): domain Eukaryota; kingdom Viridiplantae; phylum Streptophyta; class Magnoliopsida; order Brassicales; family Brassicaceae; genus Noccaea; species Noccaea bulbosa. The sequence goes on from OVBJ01000039.1 coordinate 53,899, forward strand.
TCATTAACTAAACTCTAAACTTAAAAAATTATTATTTTTATTCTTAAAAAAATCTAAACAGCTTGGAAAATGACTCAATTTGACAAGAAAAACAAAAAAAATTCCCGGTGTTTTAATTATTAAAATCTGAGAAGATTATAAGATTACGATTAGGATGATGTCTTCGTGTTAATTTAAATCTGATTCGGTACATATTCACTCAACTTAAGATACACGTTTAAACTTTTACCTTTTAGCTTAGCACGTAATCTGCAAATGATATGTGTCTTTGCAAAATGATAATTATTTTAAAAATACAAAAGCAAAAGCCTTTCTTTTATAAACAAAAAATAATCCTCCGGTTTTACGCCGGTCGTCACAGAAGAAACCGTTCTACTTTTTTTTTTGTTCGTTCTCTCTCTCTCATATCTCTCTCTCTCATATCTCTCTTTAAAGAGCTTATCCTGCTACCATATCTTTCTTCTTCTTCTTTCTTTCGTCCTTGTTTATGCGTTGCTCTCTAAATATTCTGCAAAAATGCAAAACCTCTAAAAAATTAATAGCTAGTGACTGTAACCGCCTCCTTTATCAAGTTCCTTTTCTCTTTTCTGAAAACAACAAAACCATTTTCTCCACTCTTCGCTTTTTAAGAGTTGCTTTCATTAATCTTCTTTTGTCTTTATCCGCAAATTTCACTTGCAAAAGTTTCCAACTTTGAAACCTCTCTCTCTCTATCTCTCTTTCTCCCTCACAGCTTTGATGGCGAATTGGTTAACGTTTTCTCTGTCACCAATGGAAATGTTGAAATCGCCTGATCAGTCTCACTTCGTCTCTTATGACCCTTCTTCTTCAACTCCTTATCTCGATAACTTCTATGGTACTATTTCTTCTTCAATTTCTTTTCGCCAGTGACGTATATGACTTTTGCAGCTTATCCTCTTTAACCGAGTTTGCTGAGCTCACACATCCTCCTTTCTCCTCCTTTTCTCGGTTGCTTAATTTGTCCTTTTCCCGAGAAAGGAAAAAAAAAAAAAAAAAAAAAAAANTTAAAAATTCCATAAGAACAATTTAAAAATCACCGATTTCACCTCTTTTGGTATAATACTAGGAATATGATTTCTGTTTTTTTAAGTGATTTTCAGTGAATCTACTTAATAAAGTTGCTAACTTTTTTTGTTTGTTTTTTTTTAATTTTAAGTTTTCAAAGAAGAAGCTGAGATTGAAGAAACTGCTTCAATGGCGGATTCTCAGTCTCATATTCCCAAGCTCGAAGATTTCCTCGGCGATTCCTCCTTCGTCCGTTACTCCGATAATCTAACCGAGTCACAAGACTCTCCTTCTCTAACCCAGCTCTACGATCCACGTCACCACACCGGAGCTGAAGTTGCAGGTTTCTTCTCCGATTATCAGCACCACGATTTGAAGACGGTCGCTTGTTTCCAGACGAACTCTGGCTCAGAAATCGTCGATGACTCAGCCTCCGTCGGACGACGGGCTCATCTCTCGAACGGCAGCGAGTTTCTCGGCGGCCACTCAAAGGAGTCATCTACGACGGCGGAGCTAGGTTTTAAGGGTGGTGGCACCGAAGGAGGAGCTTTGTCTCTAGCGGTTAACGACACTGATCGTACTATAAGCTGCGATAATGGCGGCGAGAGTGGCGAGAAGAGTAGAAAGACGACGGCTTCTAAGAAGGTAACAACGGCTGTGGCGGCGGTGGAATCATCGGAGGGTTCGAAGAAGAAGATCGCTGAGACATTTGGTCAACGAACTTCGATTTATCGAGGAGTCACACGGTAATTATATTATGAAATCTTTATTTGATATAAAATCAAATCAAGTTTGTAATTGCCTTAAAAGTTTTGATATTTTTCTTGGGGGTGGGATAAAATATGGGTTTATAAATGGGATTAGCAAATCAAGTTAACATTTTTATGCTTGGAAATGAAATGTAATCTGTAGAGAAGATCCAAACACAAAGTTTAGTTTTTTTTTTTTTTTTTTTTTGGGTTTTGGGGGGGAAAAAGATTTGTTTTNTGAGGTTCAAGATATTGATGGATGCAGACATAGATGGACGGGAAGATACGAAGCGCATCTTTGGGATAACAGCTGTAGGAGGGAAGGTCAAGCCAGAAAAGGACGTCAAGGTAAATTCTATTTATTCCATTCCTTTTTCTTTTTTTTTTTACTTTTTGCTATAATTTATTTGATTTTGAATAAATTTGACAACAACTGAAACAGTTTCATGAATCAACATTTTGATTTTTTTTTCATCTCAACAATCGCTAGTTATCAATTAATGAGATCAGTTTTAGTTCCTGTAGTCGGGATGATGATACCTTTTATCTCAATCGATTTTTTTGTATTTATCTTTCTCAGTTTGGAAATCAAAAAAAAAAACTTTGCTTCTTTTTATAGTTAAAACTAAAGTTGATATATAGGTTAAAAACAACATTTATTCTTTTACTTTGTTATGGTTTTGGGTATAATCAAAAGGTGAGGGAAGCAGTACAAAGGTTTTGTCAAAGAAAAAGTGGAAAGAAAATGGAAAATGCATGCGGAGCTTTTTTTATTTTTGGTGATAGACTTTGGTATATATGGCATAATGTTAAGGAAATAGCAAACCAAGTGAGAATTCAAGTAAAAAAGACTAGCAAGTAGCAATTATAAAAAGTATATAGAAGTGTATGCCGCCATTTTGTTCATTGTCCTTATCTCTCGTTTCACCTATATGGGACCCAATACTGATGCCTACATGATGCAAATCTCTGTTTCTTGATTGACGTACTTTTGGACCCATTTTTGACCCTTTATTCTCATTATAGCCTTATAGGCATGTGATGTACGAGACTATTTAGATACTGTGCATATGTTATTTTACTAGCTTTTTATTTTGGCTTTTTGGGTTTGAAATTGAATTTTCAAGATCTTTTTGGTTTAAGAGATTGATTTGTAGGGTTCTTTTGTGTCTACAATGTGTCAGATTGATTTTTGTCTTGTGTTCACATCACACACAAAAGCAAAGTTGGTTCACATCCCACACAAAAGCAAAGTTGTGATGTTAAGTTGTAGCTTTGACTCTAATTAATCCCTTCTTCTCCCTTTTTTTACTTCAAGCTTTTGTGTTAATATGAATTTCACCATGAGTTTTGTATTTACTTGTGAATCAGATATTAGCTAAACCGCCTTCTTCATTTTGCATGTACCTCTTCATATATGGTTCCTCGTTCGCATCTCGGCTTCAACAGTTTACTTAGGTAAGCACAATAATAGTCTATCCATAGCTATGTTTATCGATTTATACTGAATTTGGCTAATTAATAGTATACGTTTTGATTGATTGAAGGTGGATATGATAAAGAAGATAGAGCAGCTAGAGCATATGACTTAGCAGCTCTAAAATACTGGGGTCCTGCTGCTACTACAAACTTTCCGGTTTATACTCTTCCTTGTACACTCCTTTTGCTAACTAACTTTCTTGCATTTCTTGGTATGTTCATTACTTAACTTATCATCGGCCAATCGACTATAGAGCTCGAGTTATTCACAAGAGGTGGAGGAGATGAATCACATGACCAAGCAAGAGTTCATTGCATCTCTTAGGAGGTGAGTCTACAAAAAAAAAAAAAAAAAAAAAAATTGCTANTATGTTCTTGCTCTCTAAACAAAATTTCGGTTTCAGGAAGAGTAGTGGTTTTTCCAGAGGAGCTTCGATGTATAGAGGTGTAACAAGGCATCATCAACAAGGTCGTTGGCAAGCAAGAATCGGTCGTGTTGCAGGAAACAAAGATCTTTACCTCGGAACATTTGGTATTAACATATTTAAAACTCTTTAATCAGTAATTAACGTTGTCTTGGAAAGTTCCTATACTTATCGAATAAGCATTTGACTCGTCATATATATATATATATATATAGCTACGGAAGAGGAAGCTGCAGAGGCTTACGACATTGCAGCCATAAAGTTTCGAGGAATCAACGCAGTGACTAACTTTGAGATGAACCGTTACGACGTGGAAGCCATCATGAATAGTTCTTTCCCCGTTGGAGGAGCTGCTGCTAAACGCCACAGGCTCTCTCTTGAATCTCCTCCTTTATCTTCTTCTTCTTCTTCCGACCATAACCTCCAACAGCAACAGTTGCTTCCTTCTTCTTCTTCCTCGGATCTCTCAATCCCACTTGGAATCCCATTCGAGCCTTCAGCTCTCTACCATCACCAGAACTTCTTCCAGCACTATCATCCTTTGGTCTCTGACTCTTCTACAGTCCAGGTCCCTGTGAACCAAGCTGAGTTTCTCTTGTGGCCTAACCAGTCTTACTAAAGTCTTATGGTCCGTTGGCTCCTTCTTTGCTTAGAGTTTTGGTCACAACGCTAACCCTTAAGCTCACTACAGTTTAGTAGCTGTCTGTTTTATTTCTTCAACTGTAGGCTAGAGAGAACAGAAGTAGAGGGGGCAAATTTTAAGAATCTGAAACTTTTGGGGTCAGTTTTGTATTATAAGTAAACTGAGGGGTTGAGATAAGTGCCGCCTTTTTCGTTTTTATTATATTTCTTTTTTTTTTGTATGCAAACGGCTTATCGGTGTAACTCTGTTTTCATTTTATGAATTTTTTTTCGCATTTTAAGGTCAATAATGGAGTTTTACAAACTAATAGTCACGAAACGGAAAGAGTTTAAAAATAGCGGGATACAAAGTGAAAACAAAACAAAAAAGCTACGAACTAATACGGTTCCTCCATCTCAACCATCACGAGCCAGTTGCGGAACTCCGTTGAATTCTCGAGGCTTCATTCAAAGCCCATTGGGCCTTTTCCTTCAAGCCTGTGAACTCATAACACTCGCCCAACAAACGGAGAATTCTCGCCGTATCTGTGCCGGCGGCGAGTTTCATCGCCTCTTCCAGGTCGTCGATCGCGGAATCAATCCTCCGTCGGCGATTCACAGCCAGCTTCATTTCAGCTCTCTTCACAAGCGCATCGGCGCGTTCTCCCACGGAAAGAGACTTCAGTCGCGGATAAGTCAAAGCCGTGTCGAACGATTTGAGAGCGGCGGTGTGGTGACCGAGCAGATCCAGAGCTAGGGCACGGACGATGTGACCGGCGGCATCATCTGGAGAAATCGCGATCACATCGTCGGCTTCGGTGAGCGCCGTCTTGGCGAGAGACTGGGATTGAGATTTCTTAGTGGAGCTTCGAGCCCGAGCGAGGAGACGAGTGGCTTGGATTAGCTGACGCTGGGATTGGAGCGTGGCTCGGTGTTTGGCTCGGAACTTGGTTAGGCCTTGTTGAGAGAGATGCTTAATCGCCCAGAACATAACGAAGGTTAGTAGCAAAATTGCTCCTTGTACGATTGTTTCTGTAGCCATGGTCTCTTCCGTTGCTCTCTGTGAATCTCAGAAGACTAATATAATAATAAGTTAATAACCAACGAGAGTCAGAGAGACTTTATATGCTTTATTTTTCCACTATTTTATTACTATATTTCTCTGGAAAATTCATTTTCTACAATAGATCAACTATTTTTTTTTCATACGAATTCTGAAAATTCACTAAAGAAAAAAAAAACAGAGAGAAACTTGAAGATAAAAGTACAAGCTGGGGACTATTTGCCAAATTATACAAGTACAACAACACTTTCCCTCTTTTGGAGATTTTTTACAATGGAGAAGATGAAGCAGAAATCCACAAGCAAGAAAGAAAGAGAAAAAACGGTTTTTGTTTGTTTGCTTGTTGTTGTTTTCTTCTCTGTGGGAGGGAGTTTCAAGGTTCATTTTTTTTTAATGTGTTAACTGATTTCATCAGATTGCTTCACTCCATCAAGAGTTGTCTATGGCGAGTGAGATCGTTAAGGTAAGAGGAAGAGGTGTGATCTTGTAAGTCGCAGCCGTCGAGGTCCACTTTTCTTGGTCCGCCTGTTTGCTCAGCTAACCGGTCATCTCCACGTAACAGCTGCGCCAACTGCATCCAAAACCACAACAATTTGAACCCAAAATTCATCATCCAAGTTTTGTTTATTACAAGAGACATACCCGGTTCATGTCAGGACGCGTAGTGGCTGCGTGGTGTATGCACATGGAAGCTGTTTGCATGACACGTTTCATCTCGGTTTCGTCAAAGTCATTTCCTAGCTGAGGATCAACTATTTCTTCCACTCTGTTCTTCTCCAGAAGAGGTTTCGCCTTGCAAAAAGCAACAGCATTTCAAGCTTTTTAAAAACTGTTACAAAAACTGAAGAAGAAGAAGAAGAAGAAGAAGACAAGTTTGAGAGATCATTACCCACATGACAATGCTCTCCCGACTAGCTGTATCAACAGCTCGACGACCAGTTATGATCTCTAGAAGCAATACCCCAAACGCAAACACATCCGTCTTCTCGTCAACTATCCCGTGCATAAAGTACTCTGGCGCTAGATATCTGTGGCAACAACAATGTGCGTTAGAGATTATTACCACTCGCATTTACAGATTGTTAGCTGTGGGATCCTATTGTCTTACCCGAAAGTGCCTTCGATAGGGTAAACAATGTGGTGAGCCCAATTCTCTGGGAGCCACTTTGCAAGTCCAAAGTCCGATATCTGCCAAAAACACCCATTGATATAGAGATACTGAATCCACACACAAAAGAGAGGTTGAATCAGTCAATTAAATACACTACCTGAGCTTCGTAATCTTGACTAAGCAAAATATTGGAAGCTTTAATGTCACGGTGAATAATCCGTCGAGGGCAATCGTTATGAAGATAACTCAAACCGTCGGCTACACCCAAAGCCACTTTATACCGTTTCTTCCAATCCAAAGTCCCCTCAGATCCTACAAAAGTTGTCAGAAGAAACATGAACACAAGAGCAACAACAAGTATGTCTGAAAAAACTCACAAGAACAGAGTTTTCTTCAATCATACGTACCAAAGAGTAGAGAAGCGAGACTGCCGTGAGGAGCGTACTCGAGCACGAAATGCAAACCGCGATCGCAGCTGAAACCGCGAAGCCTAGCCGCGTTTGGGTGGTTGACGTGTGCGATGATCCCAAGCTCCGATAAGAAATCGCTGACTCTCTCTTCTTTCTCCTTGGCGTGTCTCGTCAGCTTCTTGATCGCCACCGTCTCTCCGTCCGGTAATACCCCTTTGTACACCTCCGCGTGTCCTCCTTCCCCAATTATATTCTCTAACAAACAACAATCAAAAACCAAGACCCCATGTTTGAATTTTGCACAGCTGAAATTGCGGAAATTGACGGGGGTATTTTCGTCATTTCGAGTTTCGAACTTTTTTACCGGGATGAAAATTGTCGGTGGCGGCGACGAGCTCTTCGTACGTGAAATTCCGCCAGGAGGGTTTCGCGATGAGGATCTGATCGCAGTCGATTACGGTTTCCGACGACGACGGGCACAGCTTGGGCTGTTTCCGCCGCATGTTTTTGCGCGTGAGCTCGTAGCTCGCGAGGAGAGGGATGACGGAGAATCTCCTCACGGATTTCTTCTTGATCGTGTCGATCATTTTGTTCCACTGGAGACCGTGGTGGTGGAAAGACGAAACGTTCGGAGGTGCCGTCGATAATGGCGACGGTGATTTATCAGGCGAACACGAGCTGCTGGTGCTGCTGTTATCGGAATCCGAACCCGTTACCGGAATTTCAAGCACGCATCTTGGCGATGGGGCCTCCATACCTAACTCGTTGCTCTCCGTCTCTGCCTTCTCGCGGCTTCCTTTCATCTTCTTCTTCTTCATCTCTGTAATGAAACAACAAGGAAGATTTGTTTCTAAAATTATAAAAAAATAACAAAATTTCTAAATTTAGCCCTTTTGTTATACCTTCAACAGCCATATAGCTTGGAGAAATTTACGTCCCTGTGAGAAGCTTTGAATCAAAAGAAACTCAAATCTTCATAGAAACATCCCCCTAGAAGACAAAACAGAGGGGAAGAAGAGTAACATCTCCTCTCCGAGAGGGAGAAGGAAAAGCACAGAGCCGGAGAGAATCCGGAGAAACAGAGGTTTTTTTTTTGTTTTTAGTGAGGAATTTCTAAAATCGTTTTTGTTTCTTTTGTCTCGTTAAAGAGTGTTATCTTTAGAAATGGTTATTCTTAGAAGATTTAGAAAAGCAGAAAAGTTGATGAAGAAGAAGAAGAGAGACCAGGTTTTGGATACTGGAATTGGATTGGAATCTCTTCCATATTTATACAAGTCGAGTTCTGTTTTAACCTTTTTTAATAAAAAATTAAAGTTTGAAGAAAATTTAATAACTAAATGCGAAGAAGATGGAAAGATACGATGCCGTAACTAACGCATTTCAGCGAACGGACACGCCGACGGTTGAAATATCTGGAGCTAGTCAATGGCATTTCTCGTAATTATAGGTGAATGAGAAGACAAGACATCCTCTTTGCTTTTAATTTTAAAGATGGTTCTGACTTCTGAATGTGAGCTTGCTTTCTATTTATTCGAATTACAATTTCACTAAATTTGCCATTTAATACTAGCCATGTGAAACACTGACATTTTTTTGTTTTTTGTTTTTATTTGGACTCGTCGTCAAGCAATTTTCTTCATTAATGTAACATTGCTCAATAACAAGAAACAAAATTATAAAATGCGGTAGAATGTGAATTTTTCGAGTCAAGAACATGCCATCTTATTTTTCAGTTTATCGTGGCACCACTGTAGAGACAAATGAAACATATGGCAAAGAAGCTTGACCACCCTAGACGTAGACCAAACCATCATTATTAGTTTATTTATTTAACACATTTTATATACAATTCTAGAACGTTTTTAATTTTATGGCAAAGAAGCTTTAATCACTCGTAAAATATCAAACTTAGAACGTTTTTAATTCTACAACTAAGCAAGATAGATACAACATTTATGAGAGTGTTTTGGTTGACGACACGATGATAGTCACGAGTCATCAAGAAGCTTAGTAAAAAAAAAACGTCTATCCAAACCACAGCAACCGCGACATAGTTGGACCCACCACGTCAAGCTCTACACGATAACTTGAGTTAATTAGGTAGCTTACATCATGATTATAATTAGAAAAGAGAAATGCTTTGCATGGACGAAAAATCCAAAGAAAACTATAAACTTTGATGTGTCAAGTTAACTTTCATATGATCGTGGGTTTAGTAAAGTTGAGTCGGTAACTAACAATGAAAATGAATATTATCTTAGATAAGCTCATATAAAACTAACAAGTTAAGTGAAGTCGTTGCTGAAAAATGATTATTTCGTAGTCTTTGGTGAAATGATAAATTAATTCTTAAACGTAACATTACATTTAAATAAGGTTATAGTTAATTGGTAATTTCAATGAGAAAAAGGTAACAGTGAGGAGAGGTTTCTTGCATAGTGGGTGAACTAAACCCCTTAACTTATTTAGACTGTTTTAGACTCTCCAAATACAATCTCTCTCTTGATTGGGTCCCAAAGTCCAAATCAAAATGGCCACCAAACTCACCAATGTCACGCTCTGTCGGAGAAGTCAGTCTAACCGATTTCGTTACCACTCAAAACAGTCATAACACACACACTCTTCTGTTTCAATCCCGAAATTCAGTTAGGTTTTTAGTTAATTTTTGTTTGAATTTTCCATTTATTTTAACTAATACTAATCAAACAAAGTATCTAATACGTGACATGCCTTAATCGTAATTTTCTCAAGTAGAAAAATGAACACGTAGCTTCTGTATTTATCGTCCAACAACGAATTAGACAATAGCATTTAGTAAAATGCAAAGATGTCATAAAACATAAAATCTAACCGAACCACGTAGATAGTGGATGTAAATTGAAGTGTTTACGTCTACGTGGAAAATAGTAATCCGCCATCAATGGAAAAGACGAACAATGATATGATGACCAGTTTAGTTGGCGGATATTGTTCTCATATGGTAGCGAATAATGTTAGGACTTATAAATACGAATACTTTTAGGCGTAACTAGTTAACCAAAAGCGCCTGTAGCTCAGTGGATAGAGCGTCTGTTTCCTAAGCAGAAGGCCGAAGGTTCGACCCCTTCCTGGCGCGTTTTAAATTTAATTCATTTTAGCTTTGTCTTTTTTTGGGTGTACCCGAGTAGTTATATGGGCTTTCAAGCCCAAGCCCGTTTATAGTGAACAAAAGAGCCTTTTGATCCAAAGAATTAAGACAGAATTGGAGTGACGATGGCACTGCTAGGCGACGACGGAAGAGGCTTCGATCTGGCGAGGAGACTTGAAGTCTCCGGCGTGTGGCGGACATGGCTCGGCGATTCTATCTACTCCTCCTTTCACCATTACCTTTCATCTCCTTCTTCCTGGGAAGCCTTTATGCGCGTTGATGAATCCAAGTCCAGGGCTCAGATTCAACTCCAGCTCCGCGTTCGCGCTCTTCTCTTCGACAAAGCCACCGTCTCCCTCTTCCTCCGATCCAACACCATCGCCGCTTCACCATCTTCCATTTCCGCTTCCGATGGTTCTTCCGCTTCCGCGGTGTCGAAGCTCAATCCTAATTGTATGTTGGGTTTCTTTCTCTGGAGCTTTGTTTTTAGTAAATTCAGGTGTTGAAGTTGTAGGGGTGTTCAATTTCAGATTTACAGCTTCACGGAGACGATGTGTATTATACGTTAGAGAACGCTGCCCTCGAAGCTGGGTTTCAGCGAGACGGAGGGATTCGTCACAACAAGCCGAGTTTACCAAAGGTGAGTCAAGGAGTCCCGTTTTATTGAATGCCTCTGAAAATGTCTACAACTTAATCTCGATTCCAAATTTTTCACTTCTTCTTTCTTTTTTTGATCTTTGAGCACAAATGCTGCTGAATAAACTATGGAATATTTATAGATAGGTGCTAGTACATCGAATTAAATCCTATTGTGATGATGTTTCAGAGCCTATCCAAGCCAAGTTTCAGCTCTGGTTCGAGAGTCGGTGAGTCTGATTTCAGTAGCCTTGCTCAAAGGTCTAGGTATGAGGAGTTACCGGACACTTGGTACACTCAGTTTATATCAAGGTATGGTTTTAAATATGGGATCTCGGTTGGAGGACAAGAGTCTGACAAACGCACACCGGAAGGGATGTCTACTTACCTCAGAGTCGTGGATAGTCATAAGAGGAAGCGTGCACCTTTTCTAGAAGACCGAGGTCCGGGAAGCTCAGCTCATATGAGTAGATCTAGTACACATCCGAGCTCCGGCTTTGATGGAAGTAGTTCTGAAGATGATATACTGCTTCTTCCGGAGACCATGTTTAGAATGAACTGTGTACCTGAGACTGCCCTTTCGCCGGTTACCAGAACACAAGAGAATTTGAAAACAGAGTTTTATGGGGTGCTTGATACTTTACCACAAGTTACTACCAGGAATCATGTTATGATTGAGCGGCTTGGGATGATGCCTGAGTACCATAGGATGGAAGAGAGAGGAGTTTTGCGACGTAAAAAAGCTGAGAGATTGGGTTTTAGTGACGATCAAGCGGCTCAGGTGTCACAGAAAGTTATTGCACGCATGCTTCTGACTATGGGGTTTGAAGGTGCAACAGAGGCTCCGATTGAGGTCTTCTCTCAGTTATTTAGCCGACATATCTGTAAATTAGGCCGTATTTTGAAGCTTCTTACTGACAGTTACAAAAAGGAGTGTTCAGCTATGCAATTGATTAAGATGTTCCTTAATACCACGGGATATAGGTGCGTTTCTTTTAAAGTGGTGATGAAACTTTCAATTTTAGTTTTGTTCATGTGGTTAAATTTTACACCCTTGTTTTCAGTAATCTTGGGAGTTTAGCAGAGCTTGTTAAGGATGGTACTAGGAGCCATCCTCCACCAAATCAGAAGCAACCACAAGTGCTTCAGCAACAGTTACATCTGCAGCAACAAGGTCCTCTCCGGGTACCGCAACAAGTATGTACATAACACTTGGTGCACAAATTGTTTGCTCTTATCATTTGGATTGGTTTCAGTTTTGTGCATGAAGAGATTGTTCAAATGGGTCGTCGTTGTTTTTTTTGGTTTTAACTTCTCTAAGTTCTTGATTTGATATTATTATAGATGCAGAGGCAAATGCACCCACAGATGCAGCAAATGGTTAGCAATTCCCAAACCTTTCAGCAGCAGCAGCAGCAGCAGCAACATCTAGAGAGAATACGTAGGCGTCAAGTTACATCACCGCGACCCAACATGGATATGGAAAAGGATCGGCCGCTGGTTCAGGTAAAGCTTGAGAATCCTTCAGAAATGGCAGTGGATGGAAATGCCTTCAACCCGAGACACCAGCAACAGATACAGAATCAAATCAGGCAGCATCAGATGGCTGCAATGTCGAACCTGCCACAGCAACAGCAGGGCTATAACCAATTCAGGCAATTGGCTTCAATGCAAATTCCACAGACACCGTAAGTAGCGCCTCAACACTCAAAAGTCACATTGTTCTTTCACCTACTAGTCGGATCTTGAAAGTTGTGTTCCCCATTCTATTTGCAGTACAACAGGAACGGTCAGGGCTCAACCAGTTAAGGTTGAAGGATTCGAACAACTAATGGGAGGTGATTCTTCTCTTAAACATGAGTCGGACGATAAGCTGAGATCTCCACCTACCAAATAGCATTTTGTACAGAGACAAACGACCCTGACCAAAGTACTTAATTTGCGTTGTACGTCTGACACATAGCCCTATTAGTTTAACATTTTGGGTCAATCAATGTATTATTTAATATGTAATCTCAGTTTAAAAATCTTCTTTCGCAAAAGGGAGAATCGTATTATAGGCTTGACTTCTTTTGGAAACAATGAATTTTTGAACAATTAACGTTTGTTATTTAGACACGTGCAGTGTTGTTTACATCGATTGTGCCTTATTTCTCAACTCTTATTACATATCTCGTTGACGCTGATAGAGAGTACTCTGTAACTTTTCATTGTTTGAACATCTGGTAGGTGCTCTAGACACGTCAAGATTGAAGTTGTACTTACGAACGGAAGAAGAATGTTTCTACTTGAAAAGTGTGAATCTTTTTATATTTGATTAAAGTGTAAAAAGATATCGTAAAATTAAGTTACGTCAAAAGCAAAACCAAAAGAAAAACAAAAAATCTTCTTCTTCTGAGCTTAACAAAAAACTGGACTTAATAGCATCTCCGACTTCCTCGGACGACAAAGCCCACATTCTTTGTTTTTTTCATCTCCTTGATCTACTCTGCAAAGCAGAATCAACGATTCAACTACGCAGCACAAGGGTTTGTCCTGTGTTGTGCCTTCTCTTCAAGCAAAAAGACATTTCTTTTCTTTCAAGAACTTTCATTTGCTGTGCCTTATCACGAAGCTAGTGAGGCTTTCACTGTACATCCCACTCCTTAATTCTGGCTCCATAATCAAGGATGATTCGGAAGAAAGCCAAAATCATGGTTTGACCCTGAAACAAAGTAAAGAAAACGTCAGTCAAGAGAGATACCGAAGATATGAATATGCAAAGATTCAAGCGTGGAATTGAATGGAAATGCATCTAAGCTAAAAAAATATGAAGACTGTTGTTGCTGTACCTTATTGTATGATCTGTAGCGCTGTCACCGAGAAACGAGGCTACTTGCAGATTTTCAGCAATATACAGATGGGTTTTGCCAGTTACGCATCCCAAAACGGAACCCGAGTTCCGTAGATTTTGCATTAGCTTCCTGGCAATAACCTCCTCTTATGTGCTATCAGGAGGTCCTTTAATTAGCAGTGAATGTGTATGAGAGCTAAACTTGCAGCCACTTTTCTCCATAACACTGAACAGTTCATGATATGCCTCTACAAGTCCCTGCTTCCCAACACCATCGATAATGATCTTCCAAGCTATTTCATCATGATAATAACCACATCGAAGCAGTTTCTGGAGAACCGAAGCCCCTCTCTCTTTTTCTCCGTTTTTATACAGCCCGCATATCAAGATTTTGCAAGACTCTAGTTGCGGTAAGTGACCAACACAAATCATAACGTCTACAACTTTTGCTGCTTCCTTATACTTTTCCACCTTGCAGCAACAGCTTAGAAGAGCGTTGAAAACCCACTCACTCGGAGATATTCCTTCGTTTCGTTGCATGTGATCCAACACCTTCTCCGCAACTCCGAGATTCCCGGTTTCGCAGATTCCTTTGATCAGCTTTTCATAGGATCTGGCGTTGGGAGTCACACCGTGTTCTACTATTTTCTCCAGAAGCTCAACAACAGTGTCAAACTCAAACAGATCAGACATCAGAGAGAGTCCTGTTGCACCAACTTTATCGGCTCCATATCTCATCACTAGCAGATGTTCGATCAGAGACAAAAACGTATGTTGAGAAGGTTCACAACTAGCATCAACCATGCGCTTGAGGACATCAAATGCGGAATCTGTCTGTCCTAGATCGCCATAACCTTTAATCAGAGAGGAATAAGTGATCGAATCTGGTGAAACACCATCTTCCTTCATCTTCGCCACCATGTCCTCAGCTTCTTTCAGTCTCCCTTCTCTACAATAGCTTTGGATAAATACTGTGTAAGTATGTGCATCAGGCTTTGTTCCAGTGGACAACATTTGGTGAAAACGTCTCTCAGCATCATCAAAATCCCCTTTCTTTAGCAATCTATGAATCAAAATTGTCTCCGTAGCAATTGTAGGCTGTAGACCCATCTTCTTCATTTTCTCCACCAACAGCTCTGCTTCTCCCAATTTTCCATCGGTACATAGCCCATGAATCAGAGCATTAAAAGTCAAAGAATTTGGCAAGCAATCAGTACTCAACATTTTCTCAAGCATGAGATTAGCTTTGTCTGATTTATCCGACTTGCCGTATCCATCAATCAATGCAGTGTACATCACCACATTTGCACTCACACCTTTCTCCTCAAGAGAATCAAACAGGTGTTGCGCTTCGTCCACTCTTTTTCTTTTGCACAAAGAATCTATGAAACTATTATATGTCCACTGGTCTGGAACTAATCCTCTATCCTTCATCAAACTAAGCAATCTATATGCACTATCAAAATTACCAGATCTACACTGCCCATCGATTAATGAATTGTAAGTCACAACATCCGGAACCACTCTGCGATCCAGCATCTCATTAAGCACTCCCATTGCTTTGTGCACATTCTTCTTGCATAAACAAGGTATCAATTCATTGTAAGTGCGTGTATTCGGACTGACGCCACGTGATTCCATCAACTCCACAACCTCTAGCGCATCTTCAACCATCCCCTGCTCACAATACCCTTGAATCAATGCATTGTAAGTGATTACATTTGGCATCAACCCTTTCTCCAGCATATGATCTAGCAACCCTCTCGCTTCATCCAGCTTACATTCACTGCATAAACTACGAATAAGCACTGTGTACGTGTGAATATTCGGCTCAATACCTCTCTCTGACATTTCCTTAAGCAAGTTAAGAGCTTCACCCTTCCGTTTCGATCCACATAAAGCCTTTATAAGCACGGTGTAAGTACGAACTGTTGGATAACAGTTGTCATCCTTCATTTGCACAAACAAGTCCATTGCTTCATCGACCCTCCTCGCTACACAAAGACCATGTATAAGGTGAGTGTAAGCAACCTCATTTCTACAGATGCTCTTCGAACCCATCTCCTTGAAAACCTTAAAAGCAGAATCCAAATCTTTCCTTTGACAATGGCCCATAATCAAAGAGGTATATGTGAAAAAATCAGGATCCAATCCAGCCTCAACTATCTTACTCACATACTGATTCGCCTGTACCACATTCCCTAGCTTACAATACCCATTGACAAACTTATTATATGTGTGAATGTTTGGATAAACCTTATTCTCCAACATTTCCGCATAAAGTTGCTCCATTTCATCGACCAATCCAAATCTAGCCAATGAATTCAGCAATGTGTTGTAACACCCAATCCCAAGCTTATACTTCTCAAATCTTTTTTCTTTGTTCATCCTCCTACAGAAATCCAAAACAAACAAAGCGTCTTCTACTGATTCACATCTCTTTATCATCGATAATCTGATCTTAAACACAATACCCAAGTACCCATTGTTGGTGAGAAGAGTAAGAAGAGATGCATAAGAATAGACACTGTGCTTGAATCTCCCACTCTGAGAGATCCAATACGAAAAATCAAGAGCTGTTTTGGGATGCAGATCAAGCGAGAACAACGACGAGACGTGGGAAGGGCTTATCGCCGGAACCATTGATTTCAGGGACGGACACTTGTGCCAATTGGGTTTGGAGAGAATTGAGAGCAGACGGTGTGGAACGCTCGATGTGTCACATTCTTCCGTCGGGAGAGTATGAATAAGCGGAGACACGGAGGAGCTGAATGACCGGCGAGTGAGGAGGCGTACGAAAAAAGTGTAGGGAGAAGCAGCTGCAACATCCGTCGAGAATTTCATCGTTAGGATTGTGAAGGCGGAGACTGAACCAGGCAAGCTCGCGCCGCAGTGAGGTTGTAATCGACGGATCATCGATCCGTAGGCGTATTTGGATCTCTCCGATGAAGAAAACGCAAAGAACAGAGATACAGAAAAAATGCATCGTCCTTCAGATTCAGAACCAGAAGGACAATGAGCCCAATGTGCCATAACGGGCCTTTATGGGCTTTTTAAATGCTTCACTTTAGTAGGTCAGTGGGCCATTGTGAGCCTTATTGGGTCTTTACAAACCTTGTTGGGGTTTATAATGCTCAATGGAGCTTCTATGAGCCTAAATGGGCTATTATTTGCTTACTTTATGATTTAATGGGCTATTACGTGACTAACTGAGCCTGTATGTTTGTGCTCAAGTGGGCCTGTTTGTGCTTTAATGCCATAATTACGTGTCTGAGAGGGACAGTACTACACTACAACTGTAGTGTGCCTTAATATGTGCCTTGCTTGCTCCTAAGTGGGTTTCCATTTGCCTAAGTTGGAGGAGATGATGCTGAAGAGGAATCCTCTGGAGTTGGGTTGAAAACTTGAAATCGATAAAGTGACACACAACACATACATTCATGGCTGGAAATTTGTTTTCTTGACTAGCGATATTGTGTCAAGAGGTAAGCAATTAAAATGGTTTAGAGGGTTTATTTTTGTAGAAAACACCCAGCTAATGTCAATTGTTAATTTCTTAGTTGGCGTTACTTTTTCAAAAGCGTTTTGATAGTTAGAGCCAAAATATAATTTGAAATAAAACTTTTTTGAGTTTTTGTGTATAAGACCAATTGGTCGTTACAAACAATACAATATCGGTTACTAAGAAGAAAAAAAGGAGATGACGTGATAGAAAACATGCAACTCGTTTCGTGTTGGAAGTTTTCTTCTTTTACTTTACATCATTACCAAAAGACGTTATTTTGCGATGACGTTATGACAAATTTCGCATCTGTGCTTAGGTTCGACCACATGTCCAAAACTTGGTTCAAAAGAAAAGTTAAAGTTGTAACCATTTGTATTGTTTAATTGTTTTGTTTCCTCGTTCGGAATAACAATTTTAACTTTTTTCCACTTTCGTTCTTATCTTGCCAAGTGGGATGGTTTACTACTTTCACACACTTTAGCTCACATACATGCATGTGTACTTTAATTGGTATTAGTACTTAAATATAAAAAGGCCTCAGAATAGCATAAAATCGGTATGGTGTTCTAGATTTAACACAAATTATATAATAAAAAAATGTATATGAATATGAATTAAACATTTCAAAGACACGACATAAACAAAAAATATATCAAAGACGCAACGAATGTTTAGTATCAATATGCTCAAACCTAACGTTGTTACATTTGATTTAACCACTCAAGGTATATGGAGAAATATATTACTCCAAATAAAAGCGATGGATACATTGATAACTCCATAGATTTTTTTTTTAATAAACAATATAATTATACTGTCTCCTCTCACGAGTCGAAAATCGTGAGCTTTCTCGCAATTGGTTTAGGTTAGGTTGTTGTGGTAAAAAGCCGTAAGATAGCGACATATTAAATTTATTCATATTGTATGATATAAAAGCAGTTACATCGCTTGTATACTCACATTCATCATGCTCCTTCGCTATCTATCTGTTTCATTATTTAAATCATCAAAAATATTTCTTTCATTATTATTTTGTTGTATTTTAATTTATTATATATTGTAGTTTGTGAGTTATTTATTTGTCATGTATGACATTACATTTAGCTTTTTATTTTATGTAATTAATGTACATGGTCGTCGACCAAAAGCAAGAAACGGTTAATTCTTGATTGTTGTCACCTTTTTAGGATAATTAAAGAAGAGATGATAAACAAAAGAAAACAAAACTTTAATATATCTGAAAGACAATGATTTTATGATGAAAAAACGTATAAAGCAAAGTTACGATTGATGATCAATCATAAAAAGCTTAAAAGAAGATTGTAGTATGCAAAAGTTCGAACATTGCCTTTTAAGAGATCGAAACATTGAAAAAGTGATCGGAACCTAAAAAAGGTAATTCTTGTAGATGTTCTGTAGCCTTGCAAAGATAAGTGACTTTTCTGTTAGAATTTATCATTCTTCTTAATCTTGAGTACTGACTTAAGGCAAACCATGAATTTGTGATCAAACTTACATTGAAAAATTCAAACGATGTTTAGATTAAAAGAGAGGGAAAACGAAGTACATGTCGTTACCACTATGATATGACTTAAAGATCACAATTGATTGCTGTCAAAAAAAAAAAAAAAAAGCACAATTGATTGCGATGCGCACACTGAGAATCGATCGTTAATTCATTAACAAACAAACAAAAAACTGAGCTAATTAAATTATGATGAAAAATTGTTAGTAGATCTATGTACCATTAAACGCTAAAAGGTGAAAGCTGATTAAATTACATAATGGGACCACGATTTCTTTTGTAGTCAAAGTAATCGGGTAAAGAACGTAATAGTCGCATGCATGGCCAGAAAAAGGATTTAAAAAGTAAGTTAAGTAGATTATTATTTACAAGTTAATATTCTTCTAGAACCCACAAAAGTGGATCAAAGACATGTGTATTTTCTCTCTTGAGAAACAAAAAGAATCGAATTAAGCGTTAAGCACTGCATAACTTGTATCCAATGTGTTTTGACAATTACAATATATAAAATAATGAAATAATGCACATGCCTACTTCTGCATAAGACATTAGTTATTGCAGACGGCCTTGCCACAGATCAGTAACAAGAAGATGTACATAGTACATATACAATACATACAACATATATATATGTATGTATGCGTGTTCATGTGTATTTATGTATATATGTAGAGCGAATCTAAGGATGGGGCTAAAGGGAGACTGCGAAAGAAAGCTAAGGCCTGATCTCTATGTTTCACATAGACTCGACATAGTTCAGTGTCTAGTTCTTAGATGCTATATGCTTGTATGTACATTAATTAGACCACACTTCACTGACAAAATTTTAATGTAACATCAATCTATAGTTTCAATTTGCAGCACAAATATCGATGTTTTAACAAATATCACTCACTATTTGTCGAGGCTTAAATTTTCACTTGGGTATTACAATTGATGTGGATGGTCGATTATTCTGCTTGGCTCAATGTGTGTATAGTTAGGCTCAGTTAAACAAAAATAATTAAAATAAAATTATTTAAAGATGCTACAACTAATCCCAAGGAGACAATATCTGTTGACTGAAAATGACATTTGGAAAATTTTGAATTATGATTAATCTTGGGATAACAACCATCCAATAAGTCACTAATTGAACATTTCACCGCCAATCCAAGAGCATTTCAATAATTAAGCACAGTAACAGTAACTCCTGCTTCCAAATTTTCCAAAATGAAATAGTTAAAAAAATACAGACAATTGTAAATTTAGAGAATCTATTATAGTATCTCTCGTCATTCTTGATGAATATCCATCCCCAATTTTGTTTTAATTTGTATACAAATTGAAACTTAATTTAAATACTAAAATAGTAACCAACTTACAACAACAAAATCTGACTACAAAGAAACACCCAAAGAAAACAAACAAACATAAATATTATTTGGCATTACATCACAACACATATAACAACTTATATATATATATATAAAACTTTAGATTTTTTTTTTTTTTTTTTCATACTTACCAAGAATCATGGCAAAGCATTATAATGATTAAGATCAGTCCAAGCTTGAATTCCATTGTTCCATGCACTTCCTCCTCCTGTGTTAGCATTATTACTAATCACCCCTTCATTATCATTATTATTACCAAAATACCACTCTGTTTGATTATCTCCTTTCTTCGTCGGCGACGGCGACGAGTTCACGATCTCCAGATTCCGGTAAAGAATTGGTTGTGGCCTCTCGACAACGACAGTCTCTTCTTTAGAGTTACCAAAAAGCATCGCCATCCTCTGTTGCTGAAGCCTCCAGTGTAAATCTTGGTTTAAACAACTCAAAGTTTCTATGGACGAAGCTAAGTTTCCGTCGGTTGCTCCGGCTGTTGTGAAAGCCGCCGCCGGTGAATGGTTGTTGTTGTAATCTCCGTAACCCATTAAGGTTAAACCCGAACCGACATCAACGGGTGTGGTTTCGACCTGTTCTATGGGCGGCCTAAGGCCAAGAACTTCTTGGTTATTCAAAAGCTGAAGATCGTTGAACTTGTTCAGTGATAATCCGGCGAGCTGAAAATCCATTGTTGTCGGAGGAGGGAAGTATTTTGAGGAATCTTCCATGATCGAGGAGAAAAACCTCTGAGATGAAGAAGAAGGCGTTAGTGCGTTGATGGATGAGTTAGGTTTGATGGATTTTTTTGTTTTCCGGCAACCGCCACCGATAGGGACGTTTCTTAAGGCACCGCCTCGTGTCCAGTAACGGCGGCAAGATTTGCAGAAGTGACGAGGCTGAGAGAGGCTGTAGTTGTTGTAGTAACAGAACTTTGTGTTTGGGGAGTTGCAGCGAGGGCATTTTAGGTTTTGTTGGTCTTGAGAGGCGGAGGAAGACGGTGGTTTACGGTGATCTGGTTTAGGGGCCGGTTTAGGAGACGGGAGATTGGTATGGGAGGACATGATGGTGATGATGGGAAGGAGAGAAAAAGAAAAGGAAGAAGAAAGTATGTTCCTTTTCGATTTCTTGCTTTGAGTGAAATAAGGAAAGTAGGAGAAGAGAAAGAGAGAGGAACAGTCGGTAAAAGGGTTTCGTATGGTGTATATTTATAAATAAATAAAATGATTGTATATATGTGAACATTTATACTATTAATTTTTTGGACAAATGTGAACATGTATTTGGGGATATATATGGTCAGGGTTATGTTTTAAAAGTTTTTTTTTTTTTTTTTTTTTTTTTTGAACAAAGGCATTTATGTTTAAAAAGTTTGTTTGGCATAAATTTTAAATATTGATTCATCTTTAATAAGTAATCAAAACGTGTTTTGTCTTGAAAAAGTTGGAGATTTAAAAAAAAAAAAATATATATAAGTGTTTAATCTCGAAAGAGTTTCAAACTTCAAAGAGTTAAATTATTGGAATCTTTTTGTCTAAATCTATTTCTATTTGAATACTCCTTTAGAATCTTAAACCGCCATTGTAGTAGACCATGTATACTCGTAGTAAAGCGTCATTTTCGTAAGAACTGTGGTGTTCTTTTGGTATATTGATTAAATTCATGATAAAATCTCTTTGTAGTTAATGTCTCTGTGCATATATATAGAGAGAGGCTTGAGTGAGAGATAATGGAGACAAAACGAGAAGATGAGAGAGAGACATGAAGTGGCAGAAAAGACAGAAGAACATATATAACTGTGCAATTGATCGGAACAAATCGGATAGAATTTGTTATGTGTCTTTTTTCTATTGTTGAGGTAACGTTTTTTCTATGTGTGAAGTGTGCACTGCACCAATCTTTATACGTAGACTAAAATATAATATTTGTGTTTTACAAATACAAATAATGTTTTTGTTTTTTTTGTTTCACTTTGTCAAAAAAATAAATAAATAATGTTTTGTTCCTTTTTACATACATACCTGCAGCTATACAGTTATAGCTGTCAGCCGGATGCAACTCTATTAAGGAAACCAAAACTATTGGAACAAAATAGATAGGAAACATAATTTAAATTTATCTGGATATCTTTTAAGTTATTGCGTTTGCCAAGAAACTAAGGATAAATAGATAACTATGTATTATCATGTAGACACTTCAATGTGTATACGTACTATCTGATGAAATTGGATTTAGATGAGTGTAAATCATCAGTCAGTAGTTAATAGTTCTGAGGAAACTAATTTGAGAAATGAACCTAATCAAGAAGATGTAAAGAGGAAAGTAACATTAGGTTAAACTCTCTGACATCTTTGTAAGGTTTTCTTTTGAAATATAAATGTAACCATTAACCCATAAAAATTCTCTGACATCTTTTATATATCACCTGTTTATTTTATTTTATTTCGTATTGGCTTATACAGATCCCAATTAAAAATCAACATTTTTTTACATTTGTTGAAGTGATCGAAGTGAACTACCATCATAATTAATCAGATTCAACTGGCTATTATATACGTATTAATTAGATATTCCAGTTACACAAATTGTAGAGGTAATGTCCTCAATACAGGCGGCGAATATATATATATATAAAGAAATAATAAGTCCAAAAACAGAAAATTGGAAGATTGTGTTGCGATGATTGATTAAACGTCTCCATCTGTGAAGAAACACGAGAGAACGGAGAAGATCAAATGGGAAACATGTGAGAGCTTCAAAGAATGGATCTCTCGTGAGACTGAACCGATCATCCTCTAATACATACAACTTAAATAAATCCAAAACCATCTATAGCAAATGATATTCGCGCATGTCCAGTTTTACTTTTAAATTATTTTTTCATATGTATAAAAATTAACGTTTTTTAACGTATATTAAAGTTTACTGCTGAAGTTAACAATTATAAAGTTACCCTATATATAGTATTCTCTCCATTCTTGTCACTCTCGTTGAGTTGTTTTGATTTTTTTTTTTTGTTACAGCCGAATAAAAGTTTATTACGGAGTTATAATAGATACAGCAGATATTTTAATTGGCAAAAATCGAGAAAGAGACATGACAAGAAAATTACTCAAGGTAAAAGACGCAGTTTCATCAAAGGATTGGTCAAATGTTATATCGTTATCAAACGTTTGTAGGAGCATACCCATCATACCACCTGATTTAACCGCTAGCTGTTCCCATTTATTACAGCCGTAATTTGACCCACTTTTTTTATTTATCATATGAGTTCGATCGAGTTCTTAAATGATCTACGGGGGATCTTGAAACCAATAAACAAAAAAGAATAATTATTGGAAACATGTGAATGTGAAGCTAACATAATCACGAGAAATGAAATGAAAGAGAAAAGAGCTATTCGTGGAGGCCCATTAAAATTTATTTGGGCCTTGTTTATAGGATGAGCCCTTCAAAAAGGCGCTATATTTAAAATCCCGGCAATAACCGAAATGCTCGCCGGGGGAAGAATGCGCCGGCGATGAGAAGAAACTACGGCGGATTAAACGCATACTCTAGGGTTTTCTTTAGCGTCTTTGCTACAAGAACCGGTTTCTCGGAATCCTATTTTCATACTCATTTTAGGCTTTTCTGCATCACGAGTGATTCCTTAACAACAAGGACGCACATTTTCTCTCCGCTTCTCAGACAATGCATAGACGGAAGATCGATATCGGGAATCAAGAGCATCCAAGCTCAGATGCTCAAGTCCGGTTTCCCAATCCAACTCTCCGGGAGCAAACTCGTCGACGCGAGTTTGAAGTGTGGCGAGATCGATTACGCTCGCCAGCTGTTCGATGGAATGCCTGAGAGACATATTGTGACATGGAACTCTCTGATCGCTTATAACATTAGGCACAGACGAAGTAGAGAAGCTGTTGATATGTATAGATTGATGATCACGAGTAATGTTTTGCCAGACGAGTACACTTTGTCCAGTGTTTTCAAGGCCTTCTCAGATTTGGGTCTTGAGAAGGAAGCGCAGAGAAGCCACGGACTTGCGGTGATTCTGGGTCTGGAAGTCTCAAACGTGTTCGTCGGAAGCGCTCTCGTGGATTGTTATGTGAAGTTTGGTAAAACGAGGGAGGCGAAGTTAGTATTAGAACGCGTGGAGGAGAAAGACGTGGTTTTGATCACAGCTTTGATCGTTGGTTACTCGCAGAACGGTGAAGATACAGAGGCTGTGAAGGCATTTCAAAGCATGATGGTGGAGGATGTACAGCCTAACGAGTATACTTACGCTAGCGTATTGATATCTTGTGGAAACTTAAAGGATATAGGTAATGGCAAGTTGATTCATGGACTTATGGTCAAGTCCGGTTTCGAGTCTGCTCTTGCTTCACAGACTTCTCTTCTTACAATGTATTTGAGGTGCGGTTTAGTTGATGATTCCTTGCGGGTTTTCAAGTGTATCAAGCACCCAAACCAGGTGACTTGGACGTCTTTCATATCGGGGCTTGTCCAAAACGGTAGAGAAGAGATGGCACTAGCCGAATTTAGAAAGATGATGCGTGATTCAACCAAGCCTAACTCTTTCACATTGTCAAGTGCTCTCAGGGGGTGTTCGAATCTCGCAATGTTTGAAGAAGGCAGACAGATTCATGGGATAATGACGAAATATGGTTTTGATAGAGATAAGTTTGCTGGTTCAGGGCTTATCGATCTGTATGGGAAGTGTGGATGCTCAGAGATGGCAAGGTCGGCTTTTGATACCTTGAATGAAGTTGATGTTATATCTTTCAACACAATTATCTATAGCTATGCACAGAATGGATTCGGACGTGAAGCGATAGAGTTGTTTGAGAAAATGATGAATCTTGGACTGCAACCGAACGATGTAACAGTCTTGAGTGTACTCTTGGCTTGTAACAACTCTGGGTTAGTTGAGGAAGGTTGCGAATTCTTCGACTCGTTTAGAAAGGGTAAGATCATGTTGACGAATGATCATTACGCTTGTATGGTAGATATGCTTGGACGGGCAGGGAGGTTAGAAGAGGCGGAAATGCTGATAACCGAGGTGGTAAACCCTGATTTAGTTCTGTGGAGGACGCTGCTTAGCGCCTGCAAGATTCATAGAAATGTAGAGATGGCAGAAGGGATCAAAAGAAAGATCCTTGAGATTGCACCTGGAGATGAAGGAACACTCATTCTGATGTCAAATCTCTACGCAACCACGGGGAAGTGGAACAAAGTGATTGAGATGAAGAGCGAGATGAAGGAGATGAAGCTGAAGAAGAATCCAGCAATGAGTTGGGTTGAAGTCGATAAAGAGACGCATACATTCATGGCTGGAGATTTGCTTTCGCACTCAAACTCGGAGCAGATTCTTGAAACTCTTGAAGAGCTGATTAAGAAGGCGAAAGATTCTGGGTATGTTGAAGACAAAAGCTGTGTGTTTCAAGACATGGAGGAGAGTGCAAAAGAGAGATCTCTGCATCAACATAGCGAGAAACTGGCCATAGCATTTGCAGTTTGGAGAAATGTTGGTGGGAGTATAAGGATTCTAAAGAACCTTAGAGTTTGTGTTGACTGTCATAACTGGATCAAGATTGTTTCAAGAGTTATAAAGAGAGAGATTAGCTGTAGAGATTCAAAGAGGTTTCATCATTTCAGAGATGGGTCTTGTTCGTGTGGAGACTATTGGTAAAAGAATGGGCCTAATGTTTCTAAACAATATTATTGCGGTCACATCTAAATAAACAAAACTGTAGGGAACAATTTACAAACAAATGTGATATTCAAAACTATGGGGGGTGTACATATGTAATTTAAGAAGCGGCAGGGAACATTTTTGACAAACAAATACAAACACAGAAACACTACATACACCAGATGCGGATGTGTAATAAACATAATTCGAAGGTGCTTACGAAAATTTAATAAAAATGTTCGGAACAAAAAGAAAAAAGAGAGCAAAAATTACTGATCCCGGCTCTGTATTTGGAGATCTCTAAAAACTCTACGATCGTCATCGCGCAAATTAAAACCATCGTCGAAGTTCTGCGAATAACTCACAGCATCGTAGTGAAACTTCATTAACGTCTTCGGTTTTGTGTTGACGAATCCGCAACCTCTAACCAATAATAATCTTCTTAGCAAATTCCCTAATCTCGGACTTGAGCTTGTCTTCTTGTTATCGTTATTGATACGAGCATACTCTGTTTGTGCGTGGATCAGTGAGAAACAAGACGACGGCAAACTCAAGCATCGACCGGTGGAGTACGACGGTTTACGGTGGCTGGCGAGAGCGAGATCTCTCTCCATTTCTTGGATATGGAAAGTGTTTATTTTTTATTGACCGAGTGGAAATTTGGATTTTATAGTCGACGAAAGAGAGTTATAGTGTCTAAATGACTTGCCAAGAAAAAAAAAAAGTAGAAAATAAAGTAGACTTTGGATGGCTAAGTTTTGGCGGTCCAATCATAATTTCTCGTTTCATGAAGCATCGATTGCATTGAAACTTGTTAGTTTTTGTTGGCGAACATTGTAATATCTATCTTCATTTGGTAGTAAAATGGTAAATTGGTAATACAAATATACAATGTGAAATTATATTTAGTCATATTACTCGAATGTCCTTAAGAGTAACATTA
This sequence comes from Noccaea bulbosa, assembly GCA_900406535.1. Classification (NCBI taxonomy): domain Eukaryota; kingdom Viridiplantae; phylum Streptophyta; class Magnoliopsida; order Brassicales; family Brassicaceae; genus Noccaea; species Noccaea bulbosa. The sequence continues at coordinate 80,408 of OVBJ01000039.1, forward strand.
TTACTTATAGTTTTATTTATTACTACTATTTTTTAAGTAATTGTGATTCATGTTCCACTATCTTATCATTTGACAATATTGTTGATAAAAGGAGCTGTCGGATCCTTGTCCAATTTGGGCCACAACACAATACCGAGAAAGTTACATTGCTATCGCTATAACTTACGTGGTCTTGTCTCTTTTTTTGGATCCTCTCGCGAACAAGGTATTACGATATGTTATGTGACTTGTAAACTTGTGGGCACTAGTTTACACTCTACAGACGTCTACAAGGCGCCACTAAAAAAAGAAGACTAAAAAAGAAGGCAAAACGCTAGAAGGAGGGTTCGAACCTCCGACCTTGTGGTTAACAGCCACACGCTCTAACCAGCTGAGCTATTCCAGCTTTATGAAAGAAAGTATGCCATTCGTACATATATAATTATGTAATTTAAAACTAAAATTACTTCCATACAGTTTCAATTTTAACTGACAAAATTACCCTTTTGTCACATCAATAGCATTGACTTGGAGCCACACAACCATACAAAAAAGTTGTCGACCAAAAAGAAAATAAAAATGAAGAGAATAACAATAATCGCAACGCTTGTAATAGCAAACACACTAATGGCGACTACGTCTCGAGCTTCTCTCAGTCTTCTTCGTCGTTCACCACCAAAGCTACCAAACTCTAAATTTTTCTCCTCTTCTCAATTTCGTCCCTCAACTTTCCGTAAATCATATCCTTGCCCCATCTGGTCTTCCTCTTTCTCCTTCTGTCTCCCTCCGAGATCCACTTCCACCACCTCTCTCTCCTTCCGCCACTTCTCATCCTCTCCCCCCTCCATGTCCTCCGCCGTCGCCGCCTCCGCTTCTTCCGCCGTGGACTCTACTGTCTCCGACGAGAGTCTCTCCTCGAATCCTCTCCTGCAGGAATTCGATTTCCCTCCGTTTGATTCCGTTGACGCCAAACATGTTCGTCCTGGGATTCGTGCTCTGTTGCAGCAACTCGTATGTTTCCCTTCTTCGCTTCCTCGTCGGATTACGATAGCCTCTTATGTATCTGTCATCGGCATTTATGGTTTGATTGGATTTTTTTAGGAAGCTGAATTGGAGGAGCTAGAGAAATCCGTGGAGCCGTCATGGCCTAAATTGGTGGAGCCACTAGAGAAACTCGTTGATCGGTTAGTTGTTGTTTGGGGGACGATCAGTCACCTGAAGGCTGTCAAGGACACACCTGAGCTTCGTGCTGCCATTGAAGACGTTCAGGTAAAAAAAAGCTTTAGATGTTTACTCATATGCTTGTTTGTGAAATTGGAATTCATATCTTGTTGTTTTACTAACCATACTATTCCTCTTGCAGCCAGAGAAGGTGAAGTTTCAGCTGAGGATGGGGCAGAGCAAGCCTATTTACAATGCCTTTAAAGCTATTCGAGAATCTCCTGATTGGCCATCGCTCAGTGAAGCTCGTCAACGTTTAGTAGAAGGCAAGTAGTGGAAGAGAAAGCATATCTTTCATTCTCTTTGTTGTAAACTTTCAGTGTAAAATCTACAGCGCTAACTTTGGTTTCATCGTGATTTCAGCACAAATAAAGGAGGCGGTTCTCACAGGTATTGCTCTTGACGAAGAAAAGAGAGAAGAGTTTAACAAAATTGAACAGGTAACAAAATTGTCACAGATTTTGTTTTTTTTTCCCAAGAACTGTCATTTCTCAATATTATTATGCTTACTCCATTTTTTTGGGTCTTGGTTGAAGGAACTCGAAAAACTTTCCCACAAGTTTTCTGAGAATGTTTTGGATGCTACAAAGAAGTTTGAAAAGTTGATAACAGACAAGAAAGAGATCGAGGGATTGCCTCCAAGTGCTCTTGGGCTATTCGCACAAGCTGCTGTGTCCAAGGTATGGATATCAACTGAGATATATATGCAAAGCTCCATGTTTCTTTTCCTTTGGGGTTTGTCAGTTTTTTCACTCTTGATATGTGACACAAGGGCCATGAAAATGCAACTGCTGAGAGTGGACCATGGATCATTACACTGGATGCTCCTAGTTATCTTCCTGTCATGCAACATGCCAAAAACCGTGCTCTGCGTGAGGAAGTCTACCGTGCTTATCTTTCTCGTGCCTCTTCTGGTGATTTGGATAATACAGCAATTATTGACCAAATCTTGAAGCTTCGATTGGAAAAAGCTAAGCTTCTTGGTTACAACAATTACGCTGAGGTAGAGTCATCAACCTAAGTAAAACTGTTCCGTTTTCTTTCTAATTGACTTAATGTGGTTCTCTACTGTTCTAGGTAAGCATGGCTATGAAAATGGCCACTGTTGAGAAAGCAGCAGAGCTTTTAGAGAAGCTTCGTAGTGCTTCCTGGGATCCAGCCGTTCAAGGTAACATAGAGAGAAGATACCTTCAAAATCATCTTGTTATTCAATAAACAAGTTGGCAGCTTTGCAACAGTCAGATATAGGATGAGAATACATGGCCTATCAAAGACAGAACTTTGATTTTTCCTGGTTCGTTTCGTATTAATAATTAGACATGGAAGACCTCAAGAGTTACGCAAAGAGCCAAGGTGCTGCAGAAGCTGACAGTTTGACTCACTGGGACACCACTTTCTGGAGTGAGAGGCTTCGTGAGTCCAAATACGATATTAATGAGGTTCTTTATCCTTCTCTATCTTGTGATACAACTGTATTGTGTTGAAAGTCTTGATTCTTATCTTTCGTTTTGGTGTTTTTAGGAAGAACTTCGCCCATACTTCTCCCTGCCAAAGGTTATGGACGGGCTTTTCAGTCTAGCTAAGACATTATTTGGAGTCGATGTTGAACCGGCAGATGGTGTAGCTCCGGTAAAATCTGGAATCTGATATGTTGCGTTGGCATGTGATATACTAGTTGATTGACATGTTGTTTTTCTAATTTGAAGGTCTGGAACAGCGACGTAAGGTTCTACCGCGTCAAAGATTCTTCTGGAAACCCAATTGCTTACTTTTACTTTGATCCATACTCACGCCCTTCGGAGAAAAGAGGTGGCGCTTGGATGGATGAGGTTGTTTCCCGTAGCCGAGTCATGGCTCGGAATGGTACGTCTGTTAGGCTGCCTGTTGCGCACATGGTCTGCAACCAAACTCCTCCAGTAGGTGACAAGCCAAGCCTAATGACATTCCGTGAGGTAAATGAAAAGTCTTAGATTTTTACATCTTTTAATATCTTGGCTTGACAGGATATCTCGAAATGTTTTACTTATTGACTAACAGCTCACTCTAATTTACAGGTAGAGACAGTGTTTCATGAGTTTGGACATGCTCTCCAGCATATGCTTACCAAGCAGGACGAGGGGCTAGTGGCTGGCATTCGGAATGTCGAGTGGGACGCGGTTGAACTACCATCGCAGTTTATGGAGAATTGGTGCTACCACAGGTATTAACAGACATAAAATTTACCTTCTTTTTCAGTGGGAGTGGTGGAGAAATTTAAAGTAAAATTATGTTAATGAGCATTATGAATCTGAATTGCTGGTTTCAGGGACACTTTAATGAGCATTGCTAAGCATTATCAAACAGGAGAAACACTCCCAGAGGAAGTATACAAGAAACTCCTAGCTGCAAGAACATTCCGTGCAGGATCCTTTAGTCTACGTCAGGTGAATGGTTTATATTCACTGCCGTTTTTAGCTTTTTCTGTTTTATAATTGATTCATATAATCAAAGACGTTTCAGTGGTTTGTGTATTAATGATGGTTTGGTTTAATGTTTTCAGTTGAAGTTTGCTAGTATTGATTTGGAGCTGCACACAAAATATACACCAGGAGGACCAGAGTCCATCTACGATGTAGATCAAAGGATATCAGTTAAAACCCAAGTGGTCCTTCCACTTCCCGAGGACAGATTCCTATGTAGCTTCAGTCACATATTTGCAGGTAACAAATCCTCTAATACCCTGAGAGAAAGAGTGCATTTTGATCAAACCTTTCACCTAATCATTTTTTCCATCAATTTCCAGGAGGATATGCAGCTGGATATTACAGTTACAAGGTAAATTTTTGAATCTTTAAACAGCAAAACTCTAACCGGCTCTGTGAATTCGCGCCCAAATATCTAAAAGCTGGTTGTGAAAAACTTGCAGTGGGCAGAAGTTTTGTCTGCAGATGCATTTTCAGCTTTTGAAGACGCTGGACTGGACGACATCAAGGTATTTATTATTATATGCTAAAACATCGTTCTTTCTAAAGACACAAAAAGTTGAGACACTGAGATTACGAAATTCTCATTTTTCTTGTTGCAAACAGGCTGTTAAAGAAACAGGAGAGAGATTCAGAAACACGGTACTTGCACTTGGAGGAGGCAAAGCGCCTCTTAAGGTATTTTACTATTTGAGTTTTGATTTCAGATAAGAGCTTCAACATTTACGGCCATTTCTTATTGATTCCAAAAACTCATGTTCAGGTGTTTGTTGAGTTTAGAGGTCGCGAGCCTTCACCCGAGCCTCTTCTCAGACACAGTGGTCTCTTGGCCGCCTCCGCTTCTGTTTGAGTTATATTTTCACAACTGTTATTTATTATTACTCTTCATCTTTAAAAGAATTAACATTAGATGATAATAAATCAACTTTTTTCAACAAATAAAGACATTTACATCTCTCAAGTACTACACTGCCTTGTTTTCTTTCTTCTTTTCTATCACCAAATGTTCTACCACAACTAGACTTTTTCAACTCTTCTTCTCCTACATTGCCTACTCATCTCACCCTTTCTGCTCATCATCATACACTAAAACGAACTCTTGTTGCTTAACTTCAAATTCTCTCTACCTAACTCAAAAATTTTCATGAAAAGAAAAAACAAATCCGTTTCTTTTCTGTTTTTTTTCCTTCCTTCCTTTACACCCGTTGTTCCACCTCTTGGCTCTAATCTTTTCAGGACACAACATTTGGCTAAAGTCTCTATCACTGAGCTTCTTTTGCTACCACAAATGGCGATTGCACACTATCTGCATCAGAATCACTACCAGATGAACTCCCACCTGAACCAGAATCTGCAATTGAGCAAGACCATGACATAAGAAAAGTGAATCCTTTTTTTGTCGTAGCAAGGAGAGATTTTCGAAATATACCACTAGACGAGGAACCGCTACTAGAACTAGAGCTGCCTGAAGAACTAGACCCACTACAAGCAGCAGCAGCAGCAGCAGCTACTGCAGTACCATCTCTCTCGATCTCTACCGATGGGTAATCTTTGATTGGTATGTCTTCTCCAATGTCTACATCCTCTTCCCCTGCATCCCCTTTCCTTGTTCTCTTCTCCGCACTACCCATTTCTGTCAGCGAAGTCTAAGAGAGACGGTAAAAGCAAGAATCAAACTACTGACAGAAGAGATACAATGGCAGTTTCGATAGGATGCAGCGCTGGTTTACTTACCATGTTTCTAGGTGGAGTTGACACATTCCGGATAAACCCTTGACGCTTGATTTTGCTAGCCATCTTCTTGTAATTAGTCACGAAACGATCAAGCTCCCATAGAGTCTCGTTGTCAAGAGCTTCTATATCAAGCTCGATTTCGTCTCCATCTTGAGCTAAATGTCCGTTTCTCTTCCTGAGAATCTGAACCAACTGTCCAAGCTTCGACTTCTCCTCCAATGTCATCAGTCTTTTGTTTGGATCCTTAGCCTTAGGCTTCGGCAACTTCCCTTTCCTCCCCTTGGTTACTTCAATCACAGCAGGAGGTGCTTCTAATTCATTCACTGGCTGCGAAAGTGGCGGTTGAGGCTGAACCACCGGAGGAGGAGGAGGAGAAGGAGAAGGCGAAGGAGTTTGCACACGTGTGGCTCGACTAGTTGAGGAGGTTGTGGCGGCTTCACTGAATATAACTTCTTCGCTATAGATATTTGTTCAGTTCCTTTCCTAGCATTCGCCACCATCGGATTCTGATTCCACTGTCTTTGCTTGAGCTCAGGTTCGGGACGAGATGACGAACCAGTGAGCTTTAGCTGCTGAGCTTCGAATTTCTTGAATGCAGGATCGAAATGATCGAGAAGCTTCTCAGCCATAAAATACACATCTTGTCCCTTTGGGTTATACGTCACTGCATTGTTGAATGTCAATGTCACATCGGTTGCAAAATCAAGCGGCGAAGCATAAAACCTTTTTTCTAGATTCAACTTAACAGTACCCAGGTCCATAGGTTTCTTCACGATGATCAAGTGATAATCATGGAGACCTAAACCTACCACATCAACAGGCGTGTTGAACACCCACGGCCATTTATGCTTCATCAGCTTAACCAAGATCTGACTGCAAGTACTCAACATACCGGCCAACGCTTTCTCCGACTCTGGGTTCGAAACCACCGGCCGTTTCAAGTGAGGCTCTTCCGAAGCAAATGGATTGCATCGCTTCAGCCCTGGCCCGTTTTGCTTCGAATTCTTCTTCTTAAGTCCAAGGTCATTCGTTTCACCGGCAAAGCTATTCGTCGGAGCTGATCGAACAGCGGATATCTCCGGTGTAGTGTAAGTTTGCTGAGCCTCGAACGTCCCTGATTCGATCCGTTCCCTCAGGATCCGAATCTGCTCGAGTTCCGAGGTCAGGCGATTCTTCAACTCCCTGAGCTGGCTCGAGGTGTACCCAGCGACATCAAATGTAGCGTAGGCACCAAAATCTGAAGCATCATTAACCTGCTTGCTGGAATTGCATTTGTGAATCGAATTGAAATTAGGGGTAGGGTTAGGGCTGAAGAGAGGAAGAGGACGATTGCTGTTTTCGGCGACGAACTGGTTTGTAAATTTTCTCGTAAATACGGTGCCACATTGTCCCTGGAGCGACAGTTCGTTTAAGGTAGCCAAAACTGCCGGTGCCATACGAACCGCGAAGATCGCAAGGTCATTTCCGGGGATTTCACTCTTAAGTAGTCTTCAGTTTCTAAAAACTTTTTACACCTTCGAAAAAAGGGCGGGAAAATCACATCACCGGGAGAAAATTTTGGCGATCGGGGGAAATAAAAATTTCAGAGTTTGAAGTTGAGGAAATGAAATTGGATAGAAGAAGGTTTTTGAGATGACTGGAATGAGGAAGAAGAAGGGAGGCATCATCTCCTTTTAAAGGCCATTAGAATCTGACCGTCATAACGCTTAGTTTAAATCTATCCGTTGAATTCGGATCTGACCCGTCAGATCCGTTCGGTGAAACTTGAAAGATGGCTCAGATCACTATTTTGCCACGTGGCAACCTTTTTGTTTTTGAAAACCCCCTTGAACTTGAATTATTCTGAGCTAATAAGTAAAGCTTTACACGTAATTAAATGGTATGAACGTTTTATAACCCAAATTTAAATGAAAATATACAAATACCAACCAGAAACAAAAATATAATTTTGCATGATGCCACGGTTCACCGACTAGACTGGCGAATGAATTAATTTATTGCAAAATAACAAAAATACCCTCTATGTTTATGAACCCGGTAACAATTCGGTAAATTAGGTAAACCAATAACGAAAAAGTATTGAGCGTGTGTGTGGATCAGAAACTATTCGTATTGAGTGTTCATGACCTCAACGTTATAACTATCACAAACTTTAACTAGACCCTTTTTGATTATAATCCCCACACAAAAAGAAAAGGAACAAAAAAAACTAATTTGAACTTTCCCAAGAAATCGAAAAATATAACAATAAGCCAAGGTTTCCTCAGATGCAGAGAAGAACACCAACATGAACAACAAGAGAGTTAACAACAGAGGAGATGGGGAGAGAGAGAGAGAGAGAGAGAGAGAGAGAGAGAGAGAGAGAGAGCAGGCAGGCAAGAGTAAAACACAATTATTGGAGTGAATGAGTGCAATTTTGTCGATATAGTTTTGTCTATATAGTTTAAAAACCATGTAGATCACATCTGGACCGTTGGATCATGTTTTCATAAAACATTTCCTTCAAGCCTATTTTGAGCTCTGACACTATATTAGATACCGTGAGCCAAATTCGTATAACCACCATTCTGATCGAAACAATTAGTTCTAGTAATCATGCATTTCGCGATTGATAATTTATTTCTATTGACTGTAAATTTCATTTTTTAACGCATAATATAAGAGATTAAGTATAGTATTACTACGTTGCACGGGATTAAAGACTTGCAGGGTAGCTTCTAAGCAAAGTGGGGACCATTTGCAGAAAATCTGGGTCCCACAACAGCTAATCAGCCACTACAAGATATATTATCAATGACCACGCGCTTAATAAAGTGCATACACACTCCTATAGTCCTATCCATGTTGCTAGGCCAAATCGAAACATAAACCAGTTAGCTTGTAACGTGGTCAGTTGCGTTGCCTCATCGTTATATGATACCTGGACTTCTTCTGACTGTCGCTTACAAGCCTTCCATATCCAAATTGTCATAAACGGTTTAATGGGCTTTACTGTAGCTCACTAGATTGCTTTACAATCTTTAAGGCCCAAGGTGTGGAACCAAAAAGCACGTCTCCCGCTAAATGTTGGTCCACATAGGATTTTTTTATATAACGCTGAATGCCACGTTGCGCCACATAGCATTTTTGTAATTCATAATATCACAACATGTATCAGTTTTAGTTTTACTTTTGTTAAAATTTTGATATGTAATTTAGAAAGAACAAAAAAAAACTAATTAAAAAGATTTAAAAAAATAAAAGAAAAAAGAAGAAAATAATAAGAAAGAGGTTAAAAAAGGAAAATTTAATCCATTATAGTAAAAGGAAACAAAAATTATATTTGTCATATCCTATTGGAAAAAAATTTCAAATTCATCAAATTTATATTATTCAAACGCATAATAAATTAATTAAACAATAAAATTTAATTAAAAAGATGTTAGAAAAAGAAAAATTTAATCTATTATGATAAAATATATATAAGATAATAATCTATAATAAAAATGATATAAATTATAAGATAATAATCTTAGCAATGTACTATAACTAATCCTATAAATCTTATAGCTGCATGGAATAGGTTAGTAAAATAATTTTAATAATAATGTAGTAAATAAAAACCTATAATTGCATGTAATAGGTTACGTAAACGGTAAACCCCTATACAAAAAGAGTTAGGCTGTTAGGGTAATATCTTTTTTCTTATTCACAAATTCATTAAAGCTCTTTCAGTCTTTTTCTCTAATTTAAAATCCAAAAATTATGTTTTCAAAAGTTCATGATTTTCAATGAAGATTATTTGACTAAGTAAACTGGATCGAAATCGAAATTATCGTCGTATTTTAATATGTGTTATTCGAAAATAGAAAGCTAAAATCACAAAGAAAACAATATATTTATACTTTATAGGAGTTAAGCTTCTATTACTTGATGAAAATGTTAGTAATATGTTATATTTCTATGTATATTGATAAAGATTTACACTAAAATTTACTTTTGTTTTAAGCAAGAAAACACAATTCAAGTTTTTGTGCATCATTCACTACTTCAAAATTTCAGAGATCACATTGTTGAAGGAAAAATATGTGACTTTAATCTGCAGTCTGCTAATAAACAAAACTTTTAAAGTATCAGCCATTAGCTCTCTATAAGAATAACAGAAAGAGTTAAGGTTAAAAATATCAGAAAAAAAAATAATTTCTGCCAGATTCCTCTTGAAAAGATTTGACTTCGAACTTATGATAATAAAAAATTGATAATTTATCAATCTTATTTATTATTTAAATATATATTATTGTAATATATTTATTATGGAATCATAATATTGAAATATCTTATGTTATTCAGAGATTTGTTTATCGGATTTTTAATATTATTTTACTTACTTTTAGAACTAATAATATTTTGTTTATTTTCTTCTTAATTTGTGTTCAAAATAATAAAATAAACTCGCGTATACGCGGGGTTTAATCTACTTCGTTATAATTTATACTAGGTTGTACCTTCGCCCTGCACAGGATGATATTTTCTGAATTTATATTTTATTAAAATACTATTTAACTATTTTAAAATTTTATGCGACTGATTTTTTCCTTATTTTGATTCTGATTTTTGTCTACAGTGTGAAAATTAAGCATCTTAAATTTTTAAAAAGGTAAACAAATTAAAAAAATTAACCGTAGCCATAGATTAAATATGATAGATTTAATCAAGATATATAAAACTTAAATAATTACAATATAATAAAATAAAAAGTTTTATGTGTGCGCACACGGATAAAAACTTTTTTTTTCTTTCAAAACTGAAACATATTTTATTATAATTCCAAAAAAATCCAACCAAAAAGAAAATAATCTACATAATCCAAATTATCAAGATACAAAAATATAATTAATTTTGTATTGAAAGTTGAAACAGATGGAGTAATATTTAAATTTTTAATCAAAATAAAATATTTATAAAAAATTATTTTATTCGATTTAGTTATACAGTTTAATTAAAACCATTTTAAATCGAAAATAGCAAATAATTTACATTTGGATACCTACTAATCTATTTTTCAAAATATATTTCTACATTTCTACACAATAACATATCGAATATGAGAATTTTAATAGTTTTAGTGATTATTATTGTTTTAAAAAAATTAAAATCATAGCATATACAAAAAAAAAATTAGATTTTCTTCATTAGTTTTTTTTATATTTTGATTCAAGTTATTTTATAAAATAAAGTTAAACAAAGATGATAGGAGATATATAATGATTTTTAAAAATTATTATGATAGAATTAAGTTGAATATCATATCTTTTTATTTACTTATTTTCGTAATTTTCAATTAAGAAAGAAGAATGATAAATTTTTATTAATATTTATACATATTTGATTCTCTAAACAAAATATATAATGACTTTTTATGTAAATTCTCTTGTAAGCATTCTGTTTTAATGTATAAAATATATATATTTTTATCAAACAGTTAATTACTATCGTATAAATTGACTTATGAAATAGAATATTAGTTTGCAAGCTGGCATTAGAGATGTAAGGATTTTCGAAGATACGAATTAAATGTTTATTTGATTTGTAGGGTAAAAAGTAAAATGAATAGTTTTGGACATGTGAATGTAAGTTGGATGAGATGTGACTTTGATGATTATCTGTAATTTCGTACAAACTACAAACCTTGTGGTGGAAAACATAATTTAATTAACTAAATATCCAAAAATAGTTAGGAATTAACTGAATCTGGTTCGTGTTCTCATAAAGCTCTCCTCCTATGTTGTAATAATTGATTGAATGGCCCCCACCTTATTTTTCTTCTATTCGCTTCTTTGTTTTTTATTTAAAAGTCGTTCTGTCGTTCCTTAGGAAAATGTACAATAGTAAATTAGTAATCGTGTCGAATTTGATAATTGATGTCTCACAAAAAAAAATTAAAATCAGAACGTTCGACTAATTTGATTTCTCGATACGCCACGGTTAAAGCATATGGTAAGCACTAAAAATTCCACCAAATTCTTTACAGTTTATGTTTCAAGTTATTATATTGGATTTGTAATTCTGTCAACAAATTTGTAATAGTTGAGCATTCGTATTTGCACTCAAAGAATTTTCTGATATTACAAAACCAAATATTTTTCTTTTCTATCTAATGGAAGACATTTCGTTTTTACAAAACGAACTTATTGGTTATTCTTTATTGCATGTAAATTTTGGCCCACTGACTCTCACTATACCCACAGTATATACTCATTTTACTCAATAAACATTTCTTGTTGAGTTTTTATAACATCTCAAGAACAATACAGAATGTCAGGATATAGATATATAGGTTTCCAAAATAAGACAATCAAGCGTTTGTTGGCTGGAGATGCAAGTAACAACTTTTGATATATACAATTTTATATCAGTATGTCGAAACCAAAAGTTGCTTATACATCATAGACGACCTTTAAATTTCTATTACGTACCTATCAATTGAAGATCGTAGTCGTTTTCATTTCGAACTTTGATTACAGCTTCCAAAAGTTAAATGCGTAGGCGTCACTATATAAACGATAACTGAAACAGCCAGCCGCAGTTTGATCTATACACATGTGGCTTATTTTCATAAAATTCAGAATATACGGGAATGATCTTTTGCCCTTCTTTTCACGTAAAGTGCAAAAAATTATAACTATACAAAAAAAAAATCGAAGATATAATTTGTTTCGCATAAATAATATCAATGACATCAGTAGAGAGGACACGAGACAAAACCGGGGGACCCGAGATCGTGTGTATGTGCGAGTCTATGCTAAAATCTAAAGTTGTGATGCAACACTATGTTTTTTCTTTAAAAACAATTTCGACAGTATACGAATGAATATATGGACCAATTAAAAGTCGTTAATAAAATGCCATAACACATAGCATGATTGGAAAAGCATGTTGTTGAAATTAAAAAAATGCAATGAGTGTGACATGCTGACTATACGTGAGCTCTTACTTTAACGTACACTTATATATGGAATGGAGAACGCGACGTTGCCATTTAACTTCTTGTTCATACGCATTCTTCTCCTTACTATATCTACTGTATATTGAACTATTAATGATTTTAGCTTCTTCTTCTTCTTTTTTTTTCATTTTTCAACGGTTATACTTGTGATTATATCAAATCCAGGTTTTGGTTTGGTGGGCAAAATTCCAATCCTGCTTCTGTACACCTCGTCGTCGGTCGTTCCATCTCCTCTCAATCATGTTTGTAAACCCACAGCCTATATGACAAATACACTCTCCTGAGTCCACTTTCAGTTTATAACACAAGCAAAACAAAATCACGAATTCAGATATCCTTAAAAAAACTACATTTTGGATATATTTGACATGAAATTTGGACAAAAGATATCAACAAAACATATCTTGAGGCTCGATCCTGATATTAACATCCTTTGAATTAAAAAGTTTATCGAAACTTTATGTGACCACCGTATATATGGTATTAATCATTCGTTTAATCTAATAATCTCTAATATATAACAAGAATAACTTAGGCGTCCACAAACGGGCCCGAAACGAAGAAATATATGTCCTTTGTATCCTTTATAATAATAATAGTCGTATTTTAAAAATAGTGGAGAACGGAAAAACGAAAAGCGGTTTCGATGAGAGAACAAAGATAAACTATGGGCTGACCACCGATTTCATGCAATGCGAACAAAATCTCCCTACGTACAAATATATAAATTATTTAGTTTTGAAAATAAACACATAGATTCTCAATCAACTGTAGTTTGTTTTTCTAGCTGCAGGTTCTCAATTAGGAAATGATTAGACATTTGAGTAATCGAAAAAGAAAAAGAAAAATTATATTTCTCCATCTTAAATAATTTATTCTATGATTACTATTTTATATATCTTCGTGTATATTTAATATTCACTCGGTAGTCGGTACGTATAAATCTGAAGAAAAAGACATAGTTGTTCTCTTAAACCAAAGTGGTAATTAAATGGACCTAGTAGGATTTAAAAATGATTCAAGGAATTGTCTTTAATTAGACAATAATATGCTTTATTGCGGAAGTCAAAATAACTGTTCCCCAAAATTAAAATAAACTATTTGCTCAGGCCCCCCAAAAAAAAAAAAAAAAAAAAAAAATTTTCTGCNGCATCTGCGTTGCATCTCCCGATTTAAGCTTATTCTCATTTACATTCTCTAAATGATACACCATATCTATATATTAATCATAAAGGAACACTGTTGGTATCATAAAGTTGTGAAGATTATTAACAATTACATTTTGTCAGTAACAAGTATTATTATTGGCTGTAGTTGTTTTATTTCGAACTATGAGAGGATTTGTTGAAGAGAACGATTTCTTCACGTTTAAAAAAAATTTGGCGCATACGGAAAAGATGCGTGGTCGCCTGGCAAATAGCAATGGTAACATGGACACGTGGACAGTTGAAGAACGGCCACGTAGGTTTTTGGTTGGAGAATTCACGTGGTCTTGGCCCCTTCTCTTTGTCATACATTCACCTTGAGAACCGAATCAGGTCAATCTTTGTTTTTTTTTTTTAACCCTTCATATGTTATTTGTCACCTTAAATATGTTTATGTTTTTGGGATTGTTTTTCGTTTTATTTTAAACAGTGATTGACCCCTAATCACTGATTAATCGAAAATATTTCGACGACATAAAAAACAGAATCGAAAATACATCCACTAACAAAATAAACAAAGAGTTTTACTACGAAAAATCTGTGAATTTTTTTACTTCGCGTTGACTAGTTGTTTTTGTTTTGTTTTTTGTTTTTTTGTTTTTTTTTATGCTAAATAGTAAATATCATTAAAATGAAAGTTTAGGTTTTACATAAGATTACTTAGGCCTGGGCAAATTATTCGCTATATCTGATTCGATCTGTTATCCGCTTCGATTCGATTCAAAAAATCCGGATAACCGTAACGATACAAAGCAAATCAAATACTAAAATTCAATATCCGCTAAAAATGGAGCAAATAACAAATATTATTTTTAAAAAATCGAAGATCCGATCCGATCCGTATATTATAATAATTACGTATATAGATATATATTATAGTAAGAAATTTGTTCCTTTTGTCTCTTGATACATACAAATCAACAAAAATATTGTGTTCACAATTATAATCCACTCATTTTATACAATAATAAGTTTAATAACGTAACCGTAACTTATTTAATTAATTTAAAATTAGAATTATTGTGACTAAATAAAACAAAATTAACAAATAATATGTTTAAATTTTAAAATTATTTTTGCATTATAATTTAATGTTAACGCTGATGTGTTTCGTGGTACCGTTGTAATCGATTAATTTACGTTTTTAGAACTTACTTTTAAAACATATTATAATTTATGAAGCAATAATATATAGGATGTATGTATATATTTTTCAATTATTTATAATTAATAAATGTTTTTAGTTTTTAAAAAAAAAATTTAAGGATCGGATCGGATATCCGCGGATATTTAATCTTTTTACGGATATCCGGATTTTCGGATATCCGAAACCTTTCGGATCGGAGCGGATCACAGAATCAAATATCCGGATGAGCCGGAGTGGATCACGGATCGCAGATATTTTCCGGATATCCGCTCCGTGCTCAGGGCAGCACCTACAGATTTGTTACCTTGGCAAAAAAATATTAAAAAACAAGGTAGCAAAATAGAACGAGTTGGGTAAGAGTGGGCGTTGACTAGTTGTTATAAAACATAGAAACATTTTACAGGGATTAGTTCTGATTTAGATTACAGTGAGGAATTTTAACCATATTTTTCAACTTTTAAGATGAGCTTTTAACTACTAAGAGATGGTAAATACACAAATATTGATATAATTTGGTTGAAGGAAATAACAAGCCAGCTAATAAGATGATGAGATTAGGGCTTCTAAAACAAACTAATTTTTTTTTATAAAGTTTGCATGTAGCCTCATCGAAGCTCAAACAGAAAACAAGCACTAGTTATTAGCTGGCAGTAGTACCGTTTACTTTATCGTCTCTAGTTTTAACATGTAGAAGTTAAATCTTTCCTTTATAATAGATGAGAGTCAATAGTTGACCAAAAAAAGAATGAAAATCAGTATTTAGTATAATATATAACAATAATTCGAACCGCGCAAGTCAAATTTTCTTAGATCTAGTAAGGGTTCTGACTTATGATTACAGTCCAAAGAGAAGTTAATGGAATTGACGAGTACGTACAGAAGAAGACGAAGTTATAATTAATTAAATTTGACGAGCAGCTTTTTAATGTTAGTCTAAGTCATGTGAAGAGGAGGAGGAAGAAGAAGATGATGATCATATGGAGGGAGATCATTAATTAGAAGAGGGTCACACGATACAGTAGATGACAGTTCAGTGAATCTCAAAGTGCCCCCACAAACTCTCACGCAAATCACAGCTTCTGAATACAAACAAGCCTCGATCCATTCCACAGGCTTGTCCGTCTCTTCTTCTTCTTCACAACACTCATCTTTATCATGAATAAACACACATATACTAATTTGTGGATGTGTGCCTGCCAGAGCCGTGCCTACGTTAACTGAGCCGGAAGCAACTAAACAAATTTCTATAAATCAAAACCATTTACACATAAACTAACGTTGTTAATGCTAAGTACTTATGTTTTCAATTGAAACTTACAGAGAAGTCCACTACAAGATATCATATTAGAAAATGCGACAAAGCAATAGTAATAAATATGGAAAAAAAAATGAAAACAAAATATTCATATCTAAAAATAAGTGACTAAGAAAAGGAAATCATTTTCATATGGTAAGGTATATTATAGCTGGACTATATATATGAAGTATGAATAATCTTGATTTCAAAAGCATTTATAAAAACTTCACTTTAATTAGGTTTTTAAAATATGGTCGTAGGCCAGTGTTTCCAATTTTATAAGGTGCCTGCCTATAGAGACACACGTGGTGGGTTTATCTATATTTTTTTTCAGTTGAATATGTTATGTATCTATATAACACAATAGAACGAATGTGATCTTGTTAATTTGATATGCTTACTTTTATATCGAGATTCAATATTTTTGCCTTTTATCAAAAGTTATTTGTAGATTGTAAATACAGACCGAAGACGCATGCAGAAAGCATATTTTCTGTAATCATATATACTATTGTATTTTAATTTTAATTATTGATTAAGATGTTAATATACACTCGCACGTACGTGTATTTTATGAATGTGAATGTATGGAGGAGTATATATATTATATGTTGATATTGGTTAATTATGGACTGAAAGTGAGTGAACTGAAAGGACGAGAGAGGCCTTAGACAGTTTGTTTGTTTTCGTGAACATGGAGCTTCTCTTTGCCATGTGCTCTCTCTTCTTCTTTTTATTCCCTTTTTTATTTTACTTTCTTTAAGTTTCGTTTTTTTTTACGGTTTTATATATGAGAATGGCACTGAAGATGGAGCAAGAAGTTCACATGCAAACATGGAATTACACATATAAAAATGAAAAAGCTACATTCTAGGCATATGCATGATTTTCCACGGATTTGTTTCGTATATATTTTAGCAGCCAAGTAGCTAGATTTGCTTCTATATATGTTCTTTTTAATTTAATTTAACCCCTTAACTTTCAGATTTGCTAATTTACGCCCATTATGGTGCCGTTGATGGCAAGCCATATTGTAAAAGAAGAACAAGTCTATGAAAATTTTTCGTCCAAAAAAAAAAAAAAAAAAAAAAAAAANTTCTTGAAGTTCCAAATATTTCGGTGATTAGTTTACAATAATTGTAGCGAATAGCCATTTGAATTGTGAAAATTTGACTTTAAAAGCGTAAATTAAAAGAATAAACGTCAATATCAGACGTAAGACAAATGTGAACATAGGCAATTATTTCTACGGCCTATGCTATGCATTAAAAAAGTTGGGATTACTATTCACAAACGATACCTTGATTTAAGGGTCAAATTGCAATTAAAAACAAAACTGATGCCTGTTATCAAATTAAGGCAAGATTTAGACGCAATTTAGTTATTTGCACGCAATAGAACAAATTACGTACGCTTGTGTGGCCATATGATATAGTAAACTCATCGCAAACACTATTTTCATCGATATTTTGTAAACATATTATAAACAAAAATATGGCAGACAAAATAAATAAACAAATAAATAAAGCAAGAGGGATGGACAATGTTGATCCGTTTTCGTCGAGACAAGAAATTTGTGGGATCAAAGTTTTCCTGTAAGGAAAGGGAACTAATCAACGTATACTCTCTTTCTTGTTGCTTGTCAATTATGTAAAATTAATTTATTATACTCAATTGAGTATTGAGTCCGATTTTTTGCTTCCAGCGATATGAGTCGGCCTATCCTATCTATTAGAAAGAGATCATTTCCATTGTTAATCAACTATAGATATTACAATTTTTGTATTTTAATTCATAATTGACAAAATTATCTTTATTAGTCTTATTTTTATATATAAAAAATTTCACCAACAACATTTGCAACCGAAGTTTGCATAATGTAATCTAATGATATGTACTATTCTTATGATTTCATATTTCAACCCGGATTTAAATATAGGAATATGCGTATATGCATTATAGATAGAAGAAAACATATCCAACAAATATATGTTGGGTCTATACTCTATAGTAGTCTAGTAGTTAGGAGTGTCAATATTTTCAAATATTCCCACGGTTTAGACCTTGATACATGCATGCATGTAGTTAAAGAAGATAAAACTATAAATAAATGGGAACAAAACATAGCGAAAGACTTCGGTTTGTAATGGGAAATGGATTAGAGTAAACACATAGATCTTCTAAAAATAAAATAAATATCGAAATGTTTCATCGAACTTATTTTGACGCACGAATCTATACAATACATGTACAGTGCATATCATATATTAAAATCCGCAACATAGATAAACAATTTTTTTTTTTTAAAGTAATTTACTACATGTATTTTTTTGTTTAAAAGTTCTAATGTCAAGAAACCGCAATAATTTATTTTGCATAGGCTAAACTTGCCAACATAAAAATTACATTGATTCATGTCAAGTCTTGTAATGTTAGCTCCTCTAGCTAGAGGCTATAGGTAACAAAAATGTTTTTTATTATTTGTCACGAGATAACAATAAAATGTGTTATCAAAACAAAAATAAAGAGAAATTTACACCCAGAGTGACTTTCTCACTTATAGTTTACAGAAAGAGTGACTTTCTGTCAAAGGTGGATTTTGGCTCTTAGAAAATACAATTCTATCCTCTATTTACCACAACACATTATATTTACATTTTACCACTATCTCTTTTTCACTTCATTCTCTCTCCTCGACAATCCTTCCTTCTCGAAATCGAATTTCAGTCTAATTCTGCTGTTTCTCTTCATGTAATCGACCATGTCAATCACAATCCTAAACTTTTGTTCTTGTATTTGGTGTCCAGCCCAAGTGAAGAATCGAAGCCTTTCTAAGATCTTGCATACCAGTGGAGTTGTCAAATCGACGCCGGATTCGTCTAGGGCTTTCTCCATATCGTCGTACGCATTTGAATTCGCTGTTATGGTCTCGTGGATGATTCCAACGGCGTGATTAGAGCCTTGTGTTCTAATATCATTTCCCTTGAAATAAACAAGTGTTTGTTCATCAGAAGCCCTTTTTCTACCGCTAATTTCAATTTCTGGATTTGGCAAAGTCGCTGAACAGAATGAATGCTTTGGGAAGCTAAATGGGAGGAGATTTTACCGATTTGGATAGAAGAAGAATTACTCAACAGGCGAGAGAGAAATGCAGAGTTTTTTGCTGATGTTTTCGATAGACGCAAGGAGAATCTAGAACGAATTTCATTCTAATTTCAGTCAAAACCAAAGTATCGAATTTCATTTTCTCCGAAACGAATTAATTCTCCGAAAATCATGAGAAACTGACAATTAAAGAAAATCAAAATCAAAAACTCTTGGCTAGAGAAGCTTCCACTTTCCTCCAAACTCATCCACGGCCTCTTGTCCATATAAATCTTGTCCAAAAATAGTCGTACACTAATACCGTCCATGCTTTAGAGTCGTACACTAATTCCGTCCACGCTATTAATTGTACAAATTGTCCAATGCATTATTAATATGTTTTGTTCAGGCATAGTTTTAAGCATAATCAGATTCTATTACTCATTCATATTTTCGATAACCCAACTTGTAGTATACGTCCACCATATACACACATCCATCTTCTTAATATACATTTGTCCACATTAATGGAGGAAATATTACTCATTAATATTTACAAAAACCAGTTTTTGTACCTGCAAAAAAAATCATCCATGAGCAAATTATCCACACCTAAACTGTGGTACACCGTATGTACAAACTGTCCACGAAAATATGTACAAACGCAAAATCATCCACGGTCTCATACATTTCACGAGAGATCTCTTTGGATCTTCAATTCGCTTGATGGAATTGATGTTACAATCTTTCTCCTTGGGGTTTTTGGATCATCATACAAACACTGAATTTCGAATTACCATCCAGGATGATAATCGTACAAGACAACCTAAGTAGCAACCGCAAATGCGACGGCCCCATATCCGTAAACCAAAAATAATCCGCCTATTCAATTAACAGATCCATCATTGCTGCAAGCTGCAAACTGAATTTCGGCATTTGAGGCAGAAATCTTTGTATACGTGTGGGTATATAGGTCGTACCATCATGGAAAGGTACTAATGTTCAATTAACAGATCCATCATTGGATTTCAGCACAGAAAAACGGCTCCAAAACCACATCGTCGAAATGGGGAAAAGCCGCCGTGATAACAAATCTGAATAAAAGTTGCTGGCCGCTTCAGTTTCTTTGGTCATCTTGTTATTTTTTTTTTAGCCTTCTCATTAAGGGTGAAATTGTTATCAACAAACACACACCACCTAAGAAGTACACCTTTGACAGAAAGTCACTCTTTGTGTAACTTAAAAGACAAAAGTCACTCTTTCTGTAAATAACTCCAAAAATAAACCATACATTATATTAAGCTCATTATATTAAAATAGAGTTAATAAAAATACCAATCGAAAATTAAAAGGGGAATCTTCCCTTATTTTAATTAACAGTATGTTCTCTCACTCGCACACATCTCTGATTTACATATAAATACACTTACACTTCATCTTCTTTAATCCACAAAAAACTCACACATTATTTCGTTTTCTCTTCCTTTATTACAGAAAAATGGAACTGTCGACTCAAATGAATGCGTTCGAAGAGCTTCTTGTTCCGACAAAGCAAGAAACGACCGACAACAACAGCTACAACAGCAACATGAACAATCTGAGCTTTAATGGCGGATTTGATCATCATCATCATCATCATCAATTCTTCCCAAACGGATGGAATATTGATTACCTCTGTTTCAACAACGAAGAAGAAGACGAAAATACCCTTCTTTACTCTTCTTCCTTCATGGATCTAATCTCTCAACCTCCTCCATTGCTTATCCACCAGCCACCACCATTACCACCTCCGTCTTCTTCATCTCCACCGTTAATCTCCTCAACGGCCGCAACATTCGATTACCCTTTTCTCGAGGCTTTACAAGAGATAATCGACTCTTCTTCCTCTTCACCTCCATTGATGCTTCCAACTTCTCAAGAAGAGAACTTCAACAATCCGATGTCGTATCCATCTCCATTGATGGAGTCTGATCAGAGCAAGAGCTTCAGTGTTGGATACTGTGGAGGAGGAGGAGAGACAACAAACAAGAAGAAGAGTAAGAAGCTCGAAGGCCAACCTTCAAAGAATCTAATGGCGGAGAGACGACGGAGGAAACGGCTTAATGATCGACTTTCTATGCTCCGATCCATCGTCCCCAAAATCAGTAAAGTAAATTAATATTCTAACCTTAAATGATTTTACCTTATTTCAAATAATTACAATCAGAATGGTCAAAATCAGTGAAAGATTCTTACTTTTTTAATGAGTGGATTAATATATTATTATTATATGGGTTAATAAAGAGATTAGCCTTTTAATCTTCTTGTTTGAAACACTTAATCAAATCCTAAAATCTAAACCCTAGCTATTTGTTTTCTTCCGAAGATTTATTTAACCTCTGATTCATATGATTATAATAAAAAGGGTCAAGAACAAATCAACGAAAGATTCGTCGTCCCTCGTAATAGAAAAATGAGTTTATATATTACAAATGGGTTTCATAATAATTTAGCCTTTTTATGTTTTTAACATTATATGTTTGTTTCTTCTAGTTTGAACCTTTTTTCAAGATTGTTTAATTATTGTGTTCTTACTTTTATGAGAATCTACATAACCGTTTGAAAAGTGGATATATATGGTTAATCATTTAAAAGTTTTTGAAGTAATGATTATTGGTTTTGTTTTATAACCAGATGGACAGGACATCGATATTAGGAGATGCCATAGATTACATGAAAGAGCTTTTGGACAAAATCAACAAATTACAAGACGAGGAACAAGAACTTGGAAATATCAACAATTCACATCACTCTAAGCTCTTCGGGGATCTCAAGGATCTCAACACAAACGAACCAATGGTCAGAAACTCACCAAAGGTACATCAAGAAGGAAGATATTTTCATGTCACTACTCTTGTTTTGGAATTTTCACGTATTAGCCCCATATGTATGAATTGTTCCAAAAGACCCCCACAAATTTTCATAGTTTGATGCTGATATGGTTTATGTTTTGGGATAGTTTGAAGTAGACCGGAGAGGTGAAGATACTCGGGTTGATATATGTTGCTCGCCAAAACCGGGATTGCTTCTATCGACTGTTAATACTTTAGAGACTCTAGGCTTGGAGATTGAACAATGTGTTATAAGCTGCTTTAGTGATTTCTCTTTACAGGCTTCTTGTTCTGAGGTACTTAAATCTCTATATAAAAACTACTTTAAGATAAAGTTTAATGTAATACATGATACTTAAAATATATATCTTGTAATGATAAGATTGATGAGTTTGTGGTGTGTGTTAATAGGGAGCCGAACAGAGAGATTTCATTACCTCGGAAGATATAAAGCAAGCATTATTCAGAAACGCAGGTTATGGAGGAAATTGCTTGTAAGGAGTTTATTTTTTTATGATGAAATTAATAAACCAAAACATTATTTATTTTAAATTATGTTAGCGCTTTTAAACATTAGAAGTTTGGTGTTTATTTCCTTCCACTGTGAGTTTGAATTTTCTAGGGGGTAACATTATGAGCTGTATAAAAAAAAAGGAAATAAAAAAGAAGAGACGTTTTTCTTGGAGGTTATATGACCTTAGTAAAAAGTCGAAGATCTAATTAATATGTAATGATGTTTTAATGTTTTAATGTTTTAAAATATTGGGTTAGAAAAAAGATAAAAGTTAATACTGTATATGTTTTTGGGTGAAATGCGGAAGAAGACGATAATTAAAAATTAAAAAAATTAGGGTTTGTATATGACAGTGACCTCTCTCATCAGGAAGATATATCTAATATAATAAACAGAATATTAATCATAAAGTTTAAAAGGCTAATCATGAGAGTAATTACAGTGTAAATGACTGTGTCTCCAGGCTCCAGGCCCTCCACCATCAACGCATTAATCATTACATATTTACATGGTACCAGTGTCAGTATATCAACAAATTAATCTTATATATTATTCAGTGAAAAGGTTAATTTGAAGTGGTCTAGTTTAGGCCTGAACAAAAAGTGATCAGACCCATATTTATTTTGTAACTCGTCGATGAAAAGATGATGTACATTTTGCGGCCCAAAGACTAAAATCCATCAAACAAAAAAACAGATACAATCGCGAAGCAAGACTTTTTGTTTTGTTTTGTAACTACGTATGATACTATATGATGCCATTAAATATATCTTTATGTAATGAGAGACTATGAGAGTGAGTCTAGACTTTTGTAATGGCCTGAAAAGCTGACCGTCTCAATTTCAGTAATGATGAAAATTGAGAACAAAATAAATACTAAGAAGAAGAGATAACGGCAGTAGTAACGTCGTCAAGGGGATCGTTACGCAGCGTGAAACTCCAATCGATTCAGAGGCGAAGCGTTGACGTCCGATTTACAATAGTCAACGCACAGTTGATCATTGACTGAAAGTGGATTACTCTCGCTTGGTCTGGTGGACTCGTGAGAGTATTTTAGTGGGCCATTAGAGAATAGAGCACATGGGCTTTGTTTTGCAGCCCAATATATCATCTTTCGTTGATCCACTAATTAATGTTCCAAATTGTTTTTTCTTTAACATCTTAGGTTTGATTGAACCAACTACTACTACTTAGTAGTTTTTTCCCAAATTCTTTAGTTTTGTCTAAAAATAGAATCATTGGATGAATAGGATCAGCACGTATAAAGGAGTGATGTTGAACTTCCAATAAAGGAAAGTACAAAGACTAAAATTAATTTTTAATTATGAAAGAACTCCACTTGGGCACTATAAAACAACTTGCCACAGCAAAAACTCAGCACCGTCATGAAAAAGAAGGCTACACTGTAATCCGGAGACAGCAAACAAAAAAATATCCTAAGATTCATTTCACTCGTTTGGTAATACATCAGTTTCCTCGTCTGATTAGATAATTACACTTAAAAATTCACAATGATTGGAAAACTGAGCAAACATAAATCAAAATTTTCTATAAAAGGGTAAACAAGAACAGATCTCGATTAACACAAAACTGGCTTGAAATAGCAAATATATCACAAATTATATATTAGTCAGGTTTAACCAAGAATCTTAGGTTTGCAACTTGCACAACCTTATGCGCGTGTATAATATAACAGTGTCCACATCCATGTTTTTAACTTTATGTGCATTTTGGAAACTAATGATGAATCCTTTCTGAAATTTGATTTAGCCCAACAAGTTGTGTAGCAGTCCTTTCTTATTCATACCTGACGGATATTACAAAACAGAATATAGTGGGACAGATCATATGGATTGATGATGGTCAAGTTTCTTTTTTAAGAGAAAAAAACTTTGATCTTTTTCTTTAGAATTACGAAGCATTAATCAAAAGATTTTAATTATAGTTTGATCGTAGGTGACAATATTGTCCACTACAATTTTTTTTTTTCTGATCAACAAAAGGTTGCATTAAATCAAGAGTTAATCTCCAAAAGGAGAAGATACAAAAGGCCACTAGGAGCCAAACAAACCAATGTATCAGACCATAGATTGGTCGATCCCAAGGTTAAACAAAGTACAAGACAATAACTCAAATAGATATAACGGGATAGATGGGAGCGTGCAAACTCAACCGAGGTAGAATTCAGACCAAAGAACGATATATCGTCTTGATCAAGAATACCAAGAGGAGGGACAAACGCCTCCAAAGACGAGAAGGTCAAACCGTCGACAATATCAATTGATGACTGAGACACTAAGAGTCTCTTGTTTACTGCACTAACCAGAACAGCCTTCAACACGATGCTTCCTGCAACAATAACACTCAAAACAAGTGAAGTACTAGGGAGGAGAATACGCTCCTTAACAGAGCGGTGAGGACTATGAGAGTCCCAATCCAGATTAAAGGGAGAGATGCAACCAAAGCAGTTTTTTCTAATCTGCCACATAGAGAAAGAACCTGAAGCATAACCCGTCATGAAAACAACTCTGCATATTGCAGTAATGAAACGCACAAAGGCGTTAACAGAGCCACTAATGGGCAATAGGTTGGAAATCTGAGAAACAAAAGTCTTCAGAATTGGAAATTTTTTGGCAAGATGGTAGCGGGTACTAACAAGGATCGTGAATATAGCTGCAGCTCGAGAAACATCTTCATCGGAAAAGAAGAAAGAGCAACTCGGAATAGCGCGTTCTTCATGTCCATGACCCATCTGATACATCACCGAGTATGGGGCCGACGAAGTTAGATCTGCAACAAGCGGTGAAGTCCAGAGGATGAAGAATATGAGTGGAGACGGGCAAGAGGGGAAGGGAGTGCAAGATCTATCACCGGAGCAGGAAGTGGAGCCGGCGAGTCTTGCATCAAACGAAGAGAACCGCGGCGATGGAGGATAAGCGGAGGTGATGGAGGAGAGGGGTACAAGTTTAAGAACTTCTGGCGGGCGAGGATTCTTCTCAGCCGACAGAGCAGACATAGCAGATGGGGTAACCGGCGGCTGGATAGAAGGAAGGAGAACCAGCGGAAGTGGAGATCCACGGTCTGGAGGGTCAGGTGGATCCGGCGGAACTGGAGGATTACCGGAAGGATTCGACGGTATCATCAGCAATGGTGGAGGTTCGACTGACTTCACCAGATCTGAATCGACCGGTGGGGAAACTTTGCGGCGGCAAAAGCACAGCACCAGAGCCATGGAGACGCGAAAGCGTGAGTTTGGGAGGAGCACGCCGTGAAAGCAGATCGAGAGAGAAAGGAGCTCGTCGCAATAACCAGGGAACGACGAGGGAGATAACCAAATTCCGGCTAGCCTCTGCGGCGACCAAACGGAGCTATGGCTTCAGGGGAGCTAGACGTACGGCCAGGCGGAGGGGGAGCATGGCCGGAGACCCATCAGAGCTGAGTTACGTCGAGCGGCGGCAGCCTCGAAATGCGTGTCAGAGAGAGATTTTAGGGCTAACTTTTTGTCCACTACAATTTAATCTATCAATAACACAATAATTAACAATCCAATTAGTGTCACGCATAACTATGATGGATAATAACCTCTGAGAGATTACAGTCCACAAACTACATTAACTTGCATTATTTAAGATTTGAATCCTCTTTACTGTTTCTAATCTAATCATGATCCTAACAGCAATTGAAAAGCAAGAGCTGGTATTAATCCATAGCGAATTTTTGCAATTAAAATTGTACGTACCTAACGTTTACATGGAATCCCACTACAGCCGTTTTATATAATTAAAAAATAATAAAGCAAGTATTTAATTTGTTCTTAATTCGATCTAATGAACAATAATATCTTTAATTTCATTGCAGCGAGACTACTACTATACTATATTAATAATTTATTAAATAATGGATAGAGAAGAAAAAAGAACGAATAGAAATAAAATAAAACAAAAAGGTGACGTCAGGAAATAAGGAAAGAGGTAAGAGAAAGAGAGAAGCACTAGAAAATGTTTCCCCCATGTGATCTTCTTGAATCGCCGGCCCGCTTTTGTCTTGCTTATCATCCGTACGTTTTACATTACACTCCACTTTTCATCATTTTTCTTTTTCAATTAATATTGTCAAATCTCTCTTTAAGTTTTTTTTTATTTTTAATTGATTGCTTGTATTTGTATTTAGCTATTTCGAGGAATGTACGTATTGCGTACCAACTATCACGGAAGTTTAATTATTTCGATCTAATCAGATATTTTTTATTTTTAAAAAACTAATCAGATATTTTGTTATTGTATGATAACGCTAAATACTGTAGTTTTTCTTTCTTAGTTTTACTTACTCTGTTCCACTATATTTGATGTTTTAGCTTTTTTTATTTGTTCCTTATTATTTGATGTTTTAAACTATTAAATGTATTTTTGGTTAATTAATTCAACAAAAATATAAATTTCAAGAAAATTCTATAATTTTTATTGGCTAATAATTATTTAAAACTAAAAAGTAATATATTAATAATTAAATATTAATTGTTTCTTAATTTTTGTTTTTGACCCAAAAAAAATCAAATAATAAAGAATAAAGGGAGTATATAATTTCCTAGCTAAAAACAAAAAACAAACAAAGAGATAAAATGGCATGATCCCTAGGTTTCAGCGGTGATTGCGGTTCCCTCACATGCTTTCATATGACTACACAGTATTTTAATACTGTTTTTCGTGATAATATTTTTTTAGCAATTATATTATGACAATATTAAAAATATGCGGTACTGCAAAAAAAATTGAAAATAACGATCATAACTCTACTCAATTTTAATTTTGTTTATCGACAGCAAATCTAGTCAACTACTTATGCGTTTTCTTGTTTCTTCCAGTCAACTAGATCTGGTAACCAAATTCCATATTTGCACAGTAATCATAAAACAATTCGTAATGCACATAATTCAGATAATCTGATCCAAATATAAAATTTGAACATTCTTCTAGTTCTTGTTTGAGCGTACAAGTGCTTGGAAAGACATCACTGTAACGTTTTGTCTCCCTGTTACTGGTGTGTACATCATAATCACTTTAATTTGTTACCGTAATAAAGATTACAATAATAAATATTGTAGCTGTTTTAGTAGATATGCATTCGTTATATTTGAATTACAACCAAAATGCCGACAACAAAAAATAGTTCCCAAAAAAAAGTGGTCGCGGGAGAACCACGAAGCATATGTAACGTCAGCAAAGGAATCAGTACAGTCAATTTGTACTTTGCAGTGTAGGACGCACTTAAAACAGCACTTCTTATTTAACTTTTTCGTGTTTTAAAAACCCCAAAATAAAATTTAAATTAACTCTTTACAAGCATATTTGATCGAATGAAATTAGTTTATTTCTGTTGTGATGTTTTATGGTACTACTATTATATTTCTTTGTGACTGAAATTCGAAACTTGATATGATAAATAAAAGAGATTTGATTCGAAACTTCGACTTATTTAGTAACATTTAATATTTTGTATTTTTTTTGTTGCACAACGGATAATCAGTGGACTCGAGCAAAAGATAAATCTCTATCGATCAGATTCGGCATTATTTGGATTAGAATATTAGGATCAACCAATGAATTTAACAAAACTGAAATCCAATCTTAATTCGACAAACCAGAAAAACAAAAATATAAGAATAAAATAAGAAACAGTGAAATTAGGTCACGAAGTTGATAGTTAAGTTGGAGGGCTCCACGTGGTGGGGATGTGTTTAGAGCACTTGGTTAAGAAACTTGCCAAGTGACGTCAATTTTCATTTGGAAACTTTAGTGCCAAATTTATAAGTTTTTATATTTCGAGGGTCCCGATAATTTTTAAAAGTTAAAACAATATGTATATTTTTTTTTCAATAGCATATACGCCTATACTGATCCGGACAGCCAGACTGATGGAATAAAGTTTACAACAGTATAAATTTTTATTTGGCAATTAACGAAATCGGCATCATAATTATTTGACGTCTAATTTCTATTTTGTCATAATAATAACCAAATCCACTTTAGTAAGTGGTTATACGTCAATTTCAGTAATTCCATAAAACAAACATGTCTGGTTTTGTAAGCATTTCAAAACATTTGGTATTGTTATCCCTTTTTCACATCCAAGAGTTGAATATCTATTGGAGGAAATAAATGTCGAAATATCTCTGTCCATACTGTAAATGTAACAATTATATCATCTACATTTCAAGATTAATGATTATTACTTTAATTATTAATCACGAATTTTTTTGTTTTGTAACGCACAAGACTGAAACATTAATGATGATTTGCTTGTTTTTCCACTGAAAGCATCAAACGTGGTTGCATAAAACACCTTTTTTATAATTGGACTACTAATAAAAGGGAAATGTGAAGAAAAATGCAATCCGCATTGGCTATTTCTGGTACATTTCAAACAGATCTCGAGATGCCCTTAATTGGCAGTAATCCACTATTTTGGTAAAAAAACAAAAAATGAAGAAACATTGTTTAGTTTTTTTAATCTTTAGTGTCAGTTTCGGCTAATAATTTCTTTTGTAGCCTAAGAAAACAGAATTGAATCAGGGCATCCACATCGAAAATATCGTCTGACGAAACGTGCCATGTGTTTTGTTGTTGCATACATATAGGTAATAGCCCAAATCGTTGTAAACATACAAACAAAATAACCATGCGATTTTAGGTGCTTTAGAAAAAGAAAAGAAAAGAAAAAAACGGTTGCAGTTTCATAATTTTCTTATTCATAGAAATATATTTTTAATAATAAACTCAAATTCTATAACTCATCTTGTTTTATAATAGAGTCATTCTATATAGGGACCCTTCTGTATATAATATTTTTCCGCACATTCGCAAACCAAACCAATCCATAATGTTACCAACAGAAAACAAAAATTAATAATCAGTAAAAAAATGTAATTTTTATGATCCATATGTACATCAAAACGAGAGATTTCGACATTTTTTCCTCCTTTTTTGTTATCTTGTGGCTAATTAAATCTAATACAAAGGAACGGGAAAACGTGGAGGCTTAACAGGAGGCGAGTGCGGCGGACTTTGAACATCGACGGTGAGCTTTTCCGGGCGAGGCGGTGCACACGGACAAGGCAATGCGATGAATTTTGGCGTATTGTCTCCAGGCATCAACACCGGTACACTCAAATTTGATTTTTTCTTCAAATCCTGTTCATTATAATCACTTTCCTGGTTAATAATTAACTTATTGCAAATAGTTTTATGTTCATAAATATTTTATGAATTAGTAATATAGTTTTCAAGATAGTAATCTTCTCTTTCAGTTGCTTTGTAAACAAAATATAGTTATTTACCTGATTTTCGAGTTTCTAAAATATTTATAAATTAGCCCCCTGTTTTGTTTTGTTTTCGAAAATGACCCTACTTTTTTATTTACTTACATTTAGTAACTAAAATCTTTAAAATGTCTAGATTTAGCACTTGTAGTAAAGATTATACTACGGGTAAAAAAGAAAAATTGTAGCTTGAGGTCCAAAAGTTGGAATTAATATAAATTTCAGAATTGTAGAGAGGAAAGTTACCGGGAAAGGGAGTTTAGGTTTGAACGGAGAAGACTCGATGTCGGCTCCGGCGGCGGAAGGATGACCGGAGGCATTGGCCAAAGAGCGGCGGAGAGAGCGATGTTTGTCCCAATGGTAACAGCAAGAGAATATTCCGGAGAGGCTGAAAATGATGATGAGAAGCAGAGCAGTGCCGAGAGGAAATCCCAGTGACGGCCGAGAAGCATCCACGTGCGGCGGCGAGAAATCTTGAGTGTTCTCCATCTACGGTGGCTGTATAATCAACGGCTGAGATTCTGAGCTGATATTGTTCTCTCATGTGTTAGAGAGAGAAGGAGAGAAAGAGAGAGAGAGTGTTTGTGAGTTTGGTGAGAACAGAGGACGGGGAAGCAAGAGGAGATAGGGAGCGTTTATTTATAAAAGAAATTTTATGAATTTGTTATTTTTTTTTTGTATTTTTATTTACGACTGTTAAAAGTTTTTTCAGTACAAAAAAGCAAATATGCTGTACAATAAAGTTGTCCCTTTTCTTTTCGCCGTTGAAATGTTTATTCCCATTATTAATGGGTTAGCATCATCAAAGGTGGATTTTTTTTTTATTTTTATCTATAATATCAGGATTATGTTTTTGACTTTGTTGAGCCATATTTCTATTTTACCATTTTAATATTTGATTATACAGTGATTTAAAAGTTACCTTTTCCACTGGATAATAAGGTTTAATGAGTGACAAAAAATAATTTCTGAAGTGAAATATCGTATTCCATATTCTCACAAAAAATATCGTATTCCATGATGATAAATTATCAAGTTTTTATTCCTTGGAGATGTTGATGGGAATAATATAGGGGATTCTTCCACAAAAATGAATACAAGGACTTCCAAAGCTGGTATAACTTTTTGAAGAAAAAAACTGGAATTTGCAAGATTAAAAAGAATGTGATGTGATGAAAATAATTTGATTAATAATCTATAAATGAGATGGAACAACTACATGATATTGGGATGGAACAACATAATCTATAACGAAATTAGTCTGTAAAATGTTGAACAAGTTGTTCCTAGTGTTTTATGCGAAATAACAGATTGATTTTTTTCGTTGACAATCAGTGACATGATTAATTTCAGTGTTAATCAAATCGTTATGTAAATGATTAAATTCTTAAATGAATTTTTTAAAAGTGAAGAGTTAAAAAAAAGGGGAGATAGAGTGGAAAGTGTACGTGGAAAGAGGAGAGAGAGAGAAAGGCTGCCTGTACGGAGAAGACGTGGGCTCCAAGCTCCACCATGTTACATATCTAATGTTTGTTGCCATTGCTAAATATTTTCATTAATTTACCCCTAATCATACTCTTATCTCCACTAACCTACTCCTACCGGATAACGTACGCTTTTTTTTTTTTTTTTTTTTTTTTTTTTTTTTTTTTTTTTTTAAANTTTGTTCAAACTTACGCTTTTTTTTTTAAATGCGAGAAACAAGTATATATGCTAGTACGATTTCTAATATGCTACCAAATCAAATTTAGTTATCACATGATTTGTCTCTATTCGATCGATTTGTTTTTCAACGATTAAATTAATCCTGATTGAGATTCGCACATCTCTTAATTACAAGATAAACTATCATCGTGATGGGATACATATACTTAATCATTTCATCCATAATATATAAGCCATACGCAAAATCATAATAGATGATTTGTATTTGTATACACACAACAATAGACAACCTAGTCACATAAACACACATAAGTTTTGCGCATTTTTACTGTTTTATTTAATGTACACTATATATGTGAAAAGGAAAATATCATTTTTATTAGGCCTAGGCACAAGTACCCGTTATTTGCTCAAAATCCGTGACCCGCTCCGTACCCGCCTTGTTAAGGCAAGTACCTAGGATGTTATTATTTGCAATTGAAAGACAAATATCAAGTCGTAATTTTTATTCTGATATTTGTCCCGTTTTGACCCGCCCCGTTTAATATTGTTTAAAATTCAAATATATAACCTAAATGTTTATTAAACCCAAGCCCATAATAATTGTTTTCAGATTTTTTAAACCTTAATTTTTTCTAACCCTATCAAATATAGCCCAATAACATAACAAATCTAATGGGGCAGGGCGGGGTAGATTATTTGCAAATACTTAATTTTTTACCAAGTATTTGCAAGTGCAAGTGCAAGTAATTTTTAAAAAAATCGATAGAGGCAAGACGGATTGCAAATATAGCAAATATTATAAGTACCTGCCCCTCGTCCACCCCTAATTTTGATGCCCATGTGCATGTGCATAAAATATGTGTGGGCGAGAAGTTGTAACGATTGGAAGAGAAGTTGAGTACTAACTCTTTGATCGTACGTACGTCAGTTTTTGTTTTTGTATTCCTTTTTCGAAATCTAATTTAAAACTTTTTGTCCAAAGCAACAAAAACTTAAGTCTATTTTTTCTTTCTTTAAAGGTGCTCTTATATACAAGAAATAGATAGGTGGTACTACTTGTTGTTGAACTTCAAAACAGATAATGTGGAATTGACAAATAGTGTTTGGTTTACTACACCGTTCCAATACAAATTAGTCCCACTTACACCTTAATATGTCTCCTTCGAAGATATACGCTCTCTTGATTTCAAGTTTGAGTCTCTCATCATCAATTTACTTCTTTTTTTTTTTTTTTCCTGTTCAACAAATTAAAAAGAGATTGATTTTCATATGCACTAATTAACAGCGGCTAGTTTGGACTGATTATGATAGATAAATATATAGTTGTTGTAACTTATAATGAAGAGATCACATCTAGTAATAAATTTTTGAGTGATTATAGATATAGTTGAAACGTGGCTCTTTAATATCTTATCCAGATGGCCTCTATAGCATAAAAGTTGGGATGTAAGCAACACAAAAAAAATACTATTTACTCCAATCCAACAAAACCCATAATGTAGGTGAAATCTTCTAAGTACCAAAAGGCCAAAACTTGTAATATATTGAACCAACTCAATATTTCCGGATGATTATGAAACATACTTACGTCAAATGTTTGTGACTTTTGCCAGGCACTGCGTATCAACTTTTTCTTTCTTCTTTTTAATTTGTCAATCTATTTTTAAAAATATCTCAGAAAATCTATTTGACAATTTTGTAAGAAATAAATAAATATATTATCGCCGACAAATAAAAGAAAATAAAAACAAAAAATGCTGTCAAATAAAGAAAAACCCTTAAAACTACTACACTCGATTGGAAATTACGAGAGTGGACCTAAACGTTTTTGGGTTTGGTCCTTTGGCCTTTTGAGTTCCTAAGGGACAAAATTCGATCCATACATTTTTAAATGACTAAACAATTGATAGTACAGACTGCAGAAATCAATGATAAGATTGATCGTGGAATAGTTTTTTTTTTTTTTAGAAAATACTCTATCCGTTTTTTAATAGTTAATGTTTTAAGAAAATATATCTATAATTATTTGTAATTATTTAGATGTATCTGAAAGTATTTTTAGTTTAATATATTCAAATAATTACATATATTTTTTTTTAAAACATTAAATATTAAGGAAGAGAAAGTATAATTTTTGACGTGTATGTAACTGTGAATATATTAAATGTAACATGTTTTAGCGTTGAA
Organism: Noccaea bulbosa; assembly: GCA_900406535.1. NCBI lineage: Eukaryota > Viridiplantae > Streptophyta > Magnoliopsida > Brassicales > Brassicaceae > Noccaea > Noccaea bulbosa. The sequence continues at coordinate 114,076 of OVBJ01000039.1, forward strand.
GATACCTATAAATGATACTATATTGCACTCAACAAAAAAACCTAGTAAATGATATATAAATACTAATATTAGATACTCCCTGTATCCTATTTTATAAGCTGTTTTAGATATATAATTTAACTAATCGGGATTTTACGAAATAGCTGTTTTATAGATATACACATATATTAAAATATTTACTTTTAAAAAAAAATATAATTTAATAATTTAATTTAACTAATCAAAAAAATAACTGTATAATGTAATTGGTTACACAATATTCAATAAAATAAAAATACATAAAATATATGAAATAGCTTATATTTTGAAATAAAAAAATCTTATAAAACTTTATATATAAGGGGAGAGAGGGAATAACAATTAATAGTAATTGTTTTGTCACATGGGACACAATATCAGTAAACCGTTTGTACTATTAAAGTCAAAATTAAGCTAGATTTTACGGCTGCTATGAAATCTAGTGAAAAAAACAAAAGAGTAGCTGCCGTGTGGAACTCGAATTTGACAAAACTCTTACTATTATTCTGACTTAGAATTTCTTATTGCAGCTGTATTTTGTTTTTGCAGTTTTAATTACAAATAATGCCAAAATTCAGTTAGTCTACAAATTTATTCCCCGCCCCCTTTCAAGGTCTAATATATTTTGTTTTAGTCTCCTCGAAAACCAAATGTTTCATATTGGCGTGAAAACTGAAGTATATCATGCTGCTACCAAATTTTCTATATATATATAGTTGTCTAAAACAACCATTTATTAGTAGAAGGCTGCTGCGATATATAACCTTTTTTTGCTTAATATATAATGTTTTCTGCGTTTGAACTGTAAATGGGTCTTGAAATGTTCACCGCCGTGTCTTTTAGGGTCAAACAAATGAGTGTATCCACTAAAGTCTAAACCCATATCTTACACTGTGTCTTTGCTTCCTATCATAATAAATTTCCGATAAAACGTCTTCTTGTGACCATATAAATATACATACATCTACCATCGCAGATTCAATCAGTTTTTTTCATATAATTCAAAGGACTACATATTACCTACTAATTACGATCTCAATCGGTCCGCAGCAGGCTGGATTTGCTTTGATAGTGACGCAATTCCTCTCCTTTTTTCCCGGTCTAATCACAGACACATAGCGATTTTTCGGTGACATCAATTCTAGAATCAGAAAAAGATTTTATTATAAGAGAAATTGATCTAATGTGCATTTATAGATCTTATTTAGCAGAAACATCCAAACCTGTTGCACAAGTAAAAAACTAAGCTGTATGGCCTGGGACCGTATTGATGTAGACTAGGACCCAAGGCGATAGGTACTGAACGACTAATACTAACACATGTGTTGCTCAATATATATATATATATATTCCTTTCTTTTTTTAATCCAATTCAAATACAGCTTCATATAATTTTAAATGTTATCTTATGTAATAAATTATTAAGAGGGATGAAACATCTCACGGGAGAATAATATGTGAAAACTCGAAGGTGTATTTGATTTTAGTCAAATCTATTCTAATGGTCTTCTCCTACATTCATCATCACGTCTTGTTTGTTGTAACATTGTTGTCTTATACGAATTCCCAAACAAAATCTATTATTCTATTGAGAAGATCCGATGTAATAGCTCGTCGTTTGACCGTATTATAAGACGATAAAATATATATAACAGTTTGATAATAATTAATTAGTCGTTTTGTGTGTGTAGTGAAAAAACATCGAATAAAATGGGCATACAAAAAAACATAAACATGATTACATTCAAAACCTTAAACGATAGCTGTTCTAAATTAACGGGCCTGGCTCATCAAGAAGGAAGTTATGTATGGGCCTATGTTTTAATGTGTGAATTATGAAATAAGGTCCAATAGTAAATGCATTTTCATGCTTGTGTACTAGTCTGGGCCCAAGTAGCTGTGTAACGTGTCTTGTCGTTGATCTCCTTCTAATTATAAATTAATTAGTTAACTGTGTATCATCATTAATCAAAGACCAATAAAATAAGCGTGAAGGACAAAAGCACTGTGGGTCCCACTGTCTTGTCTCAAACCGCATTATTCATTTATTTGTACTCGCAATTGCTAATCTGATCTACTGTTTACTTTTACATTTTGTAATAAATTATCAGTATTATTATTATTATTGCTTTTCTTACCAATCACTATTTAATTAAGGACACATTTTTTAAGCACCCGTAATATTTTAATACTACGAGTAAAGTCCGATTTACACTTTATCTTCTTCCCCGAAAGTCCGTTATCTTCCCATTTAAATACTTGATATTTTTTACGGTGCATAAGGTTACTTCTTAAGAGAATTTTTTTTTTTTTTTTAATTGGGAGATGTTTATGGTCTTTTTAAAACTCGCAAAATATACAAAGAAAATAAATAAAAAGATAACGTGAGTGGTACGGAAGAGTGATGATTAAAAAGAGTCAGAGAGGCTCATGATGAACGGACACAGGCCTCTTACCATAAAATCTAACGGTCAGATATTTTGCTTCCCATGCGTGTTCAACAATCCCATTTTCACCGCCCCTCTTATGTTATTGTTATGCCTTTTTCCCCAATCCCACTACCTTTTTTCATTTACTTTAAAATTTGAACGGTGGTATTACAGATTAACTATTTGCAAAACATTTGTTTTTGTGAATAGAAATTTCATTTATATAGATGTTATTTAATTTGCTAAATCGTCAAATGAGTGACTTATTTTTATTTTTTAAAAATATTTCTAATTTTTCTTCTGCTTACTTTATATAGCTCACTTATAAACTTCAATTGCACTAACATCCAGTCACAAAAGTCTAGTACGTAAACGTATTTATAAAAATTACCGAAACTATTTAGTATTTACATTCATTCATCTAGAAGACCAACGAACCATAAAATATGAAGAACAAAAGGTTAAAAAAAAGAAAAAAGAAAAACTTTCAAGTTTTGGGGGACTAACATTTGTCGATTGGGCCCCATTCAGTTGGGCCAATCTAAGTAAAATATAAAGAAAGAAAGATAAGAGAAGTGCAATAATGAAAGTAAAAGAAATTAGGAAGGTGGCGGAATTTAATTAAACTAATGAAGAAAGAAAGTGGAGGAGGTTAGATGTCCCATTCACCACCCGGCAAACCGACTTGGAATGCCGCTTTCTTGTCCCCTTTCACTCCTCTTTTTCTCTCCTTCTATTTACCATTATACCCTTCAACATTTCACTAATTCAACGAGACTTCACCAGCTTATGGAGGGTAATACTAGTCATTAGAGACAGAGGACAGAATCGGTATTTAATATTTGCAGACAACCATCCCCTTTCGGGTGGAGCCAGAAAGTGGAAAACTAAAAAAGATCCAGACTCCCGACAACATATCGACGGTTCATATCCGTTGCGACAGATCGGACGATCCAGATATCTCTTCGATATCAAATCTGAACCGTTGGATCAGAATCGATCATAAAGAAACCGTAAACAAAAATGCGCAACTTTCTCCAATTATTTTCAATTCTGCCACTTTCTTTAATTTGTTTTTTTATAGTATTTGTTTAATTTTCGTCTCGGCTACGAGTTTCTGGGTGATTGATAATTAAGCTTTTTTTCTCCTTTAATGGAAGGACCTTGACACCTCTTTCTCTCTCTCTCTCTCTTTGCTATTCCTCTACAGCTGCTAAATTATTCTCTTCTCTGCTAATTTCTGACTCTAATCGATCGTCTTCTTCCGCGTGAGCTCCATTTCTTCATCCACGATTTGTTTTCTCTTGAGGTAAACCATTTCTTCTCTGTTCAAAATCAGGTCATCGAGCTTCGTTTTGTTCATGTTTGTGAGTCGATATCTTTTAGTCGTTACTAGATCTACAAGCTATTGAGCTCCGTCGTCGATATATTCTCACACTAGAGGCCATTTCTATGGCGAATTGTGGTTTCTGTTCGCTCTTCGCATGGCGTAATCTCTCTAGTAACTGTTGTAGAATAGAAATCGTGTAAGGTCGAAAATCTGAGATCAGCTCTCTTAAGAACGTATCTGACTGGTTTAGAATTTCTTCGACTGACCTTGAGTTGACTTCTTCTCTTTTCTTATTCGGCAACTTGTTTGCTTTCCGTTTTTCATATATTCTCTTGTTGAAATCTTCGTTTGCTTTTAAGATTCCAAAGCGATTCTTATAGTTTTGGCTGGTTGAAACCTAATTGATTTTGCTTTGCAGTTGAAGAAATCCAAAAAGTGTTCACAAATGACTCCGGAAGAGGAGCTACAGAGCAATGTCTCTGTGGCAAGTTCTTCACCGACTAGCAATTGCATCTCGAGGAGCACAGGAGGAGGGCTTAAAGAGCATAACTACTTGGGCCTCTCTGATTGTTCTTCTGTTGGAAGCTCCACTCTCTCTGGCCTTGCAGAAGATGACAAAGCCACTATCAGTCTCAAGGCCACAGAGCTGACACTTGGCCTTCCCGGATCACAATCTCCTCCGAGAGACACAGAGCTCAACTTGCTGAGCCCTGCTAAGCTCGACGAGAAGCCGTTCTTCCCTTTGCTTCCTACGAAAGACGAGATATGCTCGTCCTCGCAGAAGAACATTTCATCGGGGAACAAAAGAGGGTTCTCTGACACTATGGATCAGTTTTCCGAAGCTAAAAGTTCGGTGTACACTGAGAAAAACTGGATGTTTCCTGAAGCGGCAGCTACAGAGTCTGTAGTGAAGAAGGAAGTGCCACAAAACATACCGAAAGGACAGTCGAGCACTACTAACAATAGCTCTAGTCCACCTGCAGCCAAGTAATGACCGGAAATTTTTTAATCATTCACCAGAGTTTTGATATGATAGTTCTTTCTTTCCATCAGCTAACGGGAAATTTTTTGGATTTTCAGGGCACAAATCGTCGGTTGGCCTCCTGTGAGATCCTACCGGAAGAACACATTGGCCACCGCGTGTAAGAACAGCGATGAAGTTGATGGTAGGCCAGGCTCTGGAGCCCTCTTCGTGAAGGTCAGTATGGATGGAGCTCCTTATCTGAGGAAAGTTGACCTGAGGAGCTACACTAACTACGGGGAGCTTTCTTCAGCCTTGGAGAAAATGTTCACCACGTTCACTCTTGGTGAGATGTTTCTGTGATTGCTTGTGAAGTTTTTCTTTTTTGATGTTAATTGCTAACCTCTTTGTTAGAAGATTCTGTTGGTGGATCAGTGAGTGGAATATAATTGGTTAACTTGGATGTTTAGGTCCATGTGGTGGAGCAACTGGGAAGGATATGCTTAGTGAGACTAAGCTCAAGGACCTCCTGAATGGAAAAGAGTATGTGCTCACTTATGAGGATAAAGATGGGGACTGGATGCTTGTTGGAGATGTTCCATGGGGGTAAGTTTCAATATATCTGAAAACTTCGTAGAAGCTTTCTGCTCTGTGGCATTGCTGACTGAATCCTGATCCAAATTTGTTGCAGGATGTTTATTGATGTTTGCAAGAAGCTGAAGATAATGAAAGGCTCTGATGCCATTGGGTTAGGTAAGTTTTATTTTTCCTCTGTTCTTAAGATACAAACCAAAGTACATTCTCTAATATTCATTTTCAAGATCCGTTAGAGAAGTGTGAGTGGTGAGATTAGTGGGTTGTTAGTGTTAAAGAGAGATTAAAATGGATCATGTTTTGGGAGTAAACACATCACACATGACACATGTAAATGTTAATCCCTTACGAGTTTGATAATTGATTGGGGAATGTCTGATGTTTGCAGCTGCAGCTCCGAGAGCAATGGAGAAATCGAAGATGAGAGCTTAAAAGATGACAAAAAGCTTTCTAATTATATACAAAAATATGTGCGATTGAGATTATCCCTTTTGGTGGTGTTTTTAATGACAAAACATCTACGTCTTAGTTTCTGAGATTATTATTATATATATTATATGAAGAAAAAAAAGAAGACTCCGTTTGTAAGGAAATGAAGAAGAATTAAAATGATCTTGTTTTTGTTGGCTTGTTGCTGCTTTAGTCGAACCAGTTAACTGGTCGTTGTTTCTAGAGTCTCTTTGGTTTGATTTCGATGTGTGGTTTTGACTTTTGCTTTTGGATATTTCGTGTAATGTTATTTTCCTCTCCTTGTTCCCTTTTTTTCGGTTTTGTTAAAGTTAAATCTCTAAATAAAACCCTCTGTAATTGGTTTGATTTAATAAGCAATTTTGACTATAGTCTAAAATACTAACTTTGATATCACATGTAGTAAAACGGAATTTTATTTTATTTTAGATTAAATTCAATTTATGTTATATAAGGAAATGTATAAAACAAGTCGATTTATGAACAAACTTTGCTCTGTTTTGGTTAATGTTTTTGGTCGTATTCGATTTGGTTTGGTTTAGTTTTCTGTGGTAACCTTTTTTTTGTGTGTGCACCTCTCTTGTTTATCTCTCTCATCTTCTCTTTTTATTGCATTGCATTATTACCATTTACCGGATTACGCATATGAATTGTTGTTTGATTTTCAGTAACAAAAGTGAGTTGTGAAAAAGGCAATATTGTGAAAAATTTAGGTTTGCACACTCATTTTCAGTAAAACCAACTCTTGAGTTTTTTAAAATGCAAGTTAAACCTAAAGTTTGGTTTTGCGCATGCATTTGCAAAACAATCAATTTTTCAATCTTAAAATAATCCACCTTGAAGAACCAATAGCTACGACTACGAGACAGAAGAAAGGATTTCGGAGGGAAAAAAGGGGCTTTTATATCGTGATTTTAAGTTTATAACTTCCCATGAAACTTTGTTTACGCTGGCATATGAGTGTGCAAACTATCGAAATTATATCTCCAGAATGAGTATGTATATATCATATAATTCAACTGATAAGAATGAGTATGTATATATCATATAATTCAACTGATAAGTTTTAAATTCAGTTCAAAGGTACATTTTAACAGTATTGAGTTGTATCGTTAGTCGTTACGGAGACAAAATAATCAAATATACATGATTCATGAACAAAAATTGCTGTGATTGACTAGTATATTATATATACAATAGATTCTCTCACCCTTCTCTTAATTATTTTCTTTTTTTGGTCAATGATTATTTTCTGTTCCTACGGATGTAGACATATTGCGTCTTTGGCTTTCGCAATGGTGGTTTGCCTTATCAATTATTGTTTTCTAACAATTATTTCCATCATTCATTGCTCATTTTTATAATTTTCGATAGCGCTGACAAAAAAGTGTAATTTCTATTATCCGTTGCAATAAACCACACCCAAATGAAAGGTTATTTTCAAGTACCCATTTTTTCTCTTAGAGACATTAATTAAGCAAATTCCAAATAATACTCATAAGTCAAAAGAATATACGGTTCGAATTCCAATGGATATTTGTGTGATTCTTGTAGCTTCACGTGAACTCGATAGAATGCACATAAACAACAATCACTGGTCGTGAATCTCATTTAGGTCGATTCCCTTTGATGCACTTATTTCGAATGGGGCAGACTATTTATTAAATATATGTTCATCTAAACTATATAGTTATATTCACATATTCTGTATTCCCAAAATTAAATTTGAAATAGACTTAGGGAATGACATGTCAAACTGTCTCCAAAAGATAAGAATTGAGCTATGCTTCTCAGCAATGGAACGTGGCATTACCTTTAACACATATCTATTGTTGGTTGGTTCCCGGAACTCTCACTTAGGCAATTGAGATAACCAACAAAAAAAATGATTCACAAAGTGGTAAAATTTAAACAAATTGTCTGAAAATGATAAACTTTACTAACCTGCTAATTTCAGGTGAATCATTGAACTAAAGTTTAAACACGGAAAAAAAAAAAAAAAAAGGTTTAAACACGAATAGCTCAGATGGATCATTTGTACACACAGCTACATCCGAATTCTAGAAGATGTTATCAAACTTATGGTTTTAGCGCCCAATGAAACGATAGCTAAATGCTATGTCATGCTATGACAAAAGTGTGATATAAATGTATATAAGATTATCAGAATGAATGTGTGTTTCGGTTTGGTAGACCTTCAACAACCCACCGAATCGATGGTATCCATAGATTTCTTATCAGCTATCGCATCGGCAGTATTATTGTTGTTTGGTAGTTTTTTTTAAAAAAAAAAAAATGTTTGATTAGCATTTTTGTCCGGACAGACCAAGAATACATTTGTGATTTTGTGTAGGACATTAAAAGATCTCATGCACAGTTTTCGGATTAATCTGCATACAAGTTTTTACGAATGTTAAGCCAAATCAAATTAAATTATAACAGAACAATTTTTCATTTTTTAGTGGATGGTCAATGGTTCTATGGCAATGGCATGCACCCACGAAGTCGCCATGTGATGTCTCTTCTACAATGGTAGCCACTTTAAAACCCACCAAACAATTCGAAAATGCTTAGCTACAATTTTAATTTGCAGCTTTTTGACACATTTGCAAATGTTTGAGAAGATTATTTTCTTGTCAATTGAATATTCGCTTTGAGTATTGGGCATATTGAGCAAAGATATCAAATATATATATACCTTGTAGTTAAGTCATCACACTAAAGAGAAACAAATTTAAAAATGATTTTTTTTTCTTCAGGAAATCAAATGTTTATATTTTCAAAGAAAAATCACCATTTTGCCATGGCAAGAATTCAAATTTGCTGGACCAGTCTAATCTTTATGTCATATCATTAGCTCTTGTCGTCACCTTTTAATTATATTATATGGATCTCTCGAAATGTGGACGAATTTAAATTGTTGTCTACGTAAAAAATGAAAAAAAAAAAAAATGCACTTCGACCTTTCTCCATCAAACACAGGTCTAAACTTTTCACGATATTCCAAACCTAAAACTTTAGTCAAATTTGTACCAGTCAGCATATAACTATAAGATTATCCAAACGAATGATAAGTACTTATTAGATTATCTTTATATAAAATCTTAATGTGACTTATATAAAGTAAAATTAACTCAAATGGAAGTAAAACAGTAGAAGTAAAGTGGAAAGATACTTGACTTGACAGAAGGTACACTCATACAAATAAATACCTCTACTACTGTCTCTGGTCCGCTACGATCGAATACGACGCTGCATTAAAATTGTGTCTGTCATTTTCATTTTCATTTCAGAAAAATCAAAATATATAGGCCTTTACCATTTGTTGCTCGGATTCTAACGTCACGTGCCCACGTGAATTTCGTTTGACCTATCTTTTCTTTTCATTTTCTTTTGGCCCTATCAAACTATCAGAATTTGCATCTCGAAGCATCCAACAAACGAGCTCGAGACATTTCGGTTTATTTTGTAAATTGAGATGCATTGTAAAATTATATAGGAGTCCATATATATGAAACTATTTTTATAATCAATTTTTATCAAGTAAAGCGTCAATTTGGTTATAGAAAAAGGTTCCATCAAGTTAAGACCTTAATCTGATTTATAAGAAGAAGAATAAGTGTTGTTCAAAAAAAAAAAAAAAGAAGTAACTTCAATGCACGATAATTTGTTAGATACTATATATTGTGGAAAGAGAGATATACATGCAAATGGAAACAAAGATCTCCGCGTCTTTAGTTAATGAAATCTCTCATATGCATATATGGTCGGTAACATCGTTGACTTTTTACGCTGTCGCGCATCCAAATGAAAACCTTTTAAATATATCAAGAGATTCAAGACCAAAGGTGAAAGTTGAAAAAAATAACAATTTGACCAAATTAAAAAAAAAAACGAAGGGGACGTAACGAATCAGTGATTCAGTGATGATTTCCCTCGAGGCGGAAAAAAAAATAAAAAAATGAAAGATTTACATGCAAATGGAAACAAAAGCCATTTCAGACGCATAAAGTCACAATTTTTTACCTTATAATATTGCCAGAATTATAATATAGTAAATGTTTCGAAGCATCATCACTAAAAAAATGAAGAAATCTCTCTCTCTCCCTCTCTAGTCTTTATCTTATTTAATTTCTCCATCTTCCTTATGATCCATGCCCAAAGTCCTTCATTTTCTCTATAACTACTTGAAGAGAAAGAAGAAAGAAAGGAGTTAAAAGTCTTAAAGAAGAAACTTTTTTTTTTTTCTTTCCTTAATTTCTTCAACTGGAAATGGTGTTTGGTTGGAGAAAAGCCTTTTGCACTTCTGTTTCAAGTAATCAAGAGAAACCTCAAAAATCATCATCACACACTCATAACACTAGTACTGACCCTTTAGTCCCTACCCCAAGATTCCGATCAAAGTTTGGGTTTTTATCAAACCCATCAACTCCCCGTCTCCGATCTCGTGACGGCGGATGCCGCTCGGCCGCTTCCACCGCAGTCAATATCCCATCTCTTCCTACTAGCCCAAAACTCCATTGCAGAACCACGAGCAATGCTACTCCAAGAACCAGTAACAACTCAAGTCCTAAGTTTTTCTCTAACCCTTCTTCTCCTAAATCATCTTCTTCTTCCCATGGTGGCGTCTCTCTCCTCCGTGCCACACTTCTTCTCAACAAGGTAACAATCAAATTCCGATCAAATCAGTTTCTTAATCTCATAGTTTCTTAAATTCGGCTAAAAGAATCTAATCTCTGTTTTTGTCTTTTGGGATTGCAGAGCAATAGTAACAGATGTGGGATTTGTCTGCAGAGAGTGAACTCCGGTCAAAGCAATTCGACGGCGATTTTCACGGCGGAGTGTTCGCATTCGTTTCACCTCTCTTGCGCCGTTAGATTAGAAGACAAGCGTTGTCCGTTCTGTTCCGCCGCTTGGTGTCACCCGCCGAATTCATCGTCTGCCAATTTCGGATCCGACCCGAATAGACGACCCGAGATCCGAGAAATAAAAACCGGGAAGTCGCTGAGAGTCTACAATGACGACGAGCCTTTAGCGTATTCGCCGGTTTCTCTAGCTCAGTTCAACACTATACCGGAATCCGACGAAAACGACGACGCAGAGGAAGACGACGAATTCCCCGGATTCTTCTCCCAATCTTCGATTCCCTCTGCTTTAGCTGATCCGATCCCTTCAATCTCCGGGAATCTGGAAATTAAATTGCAGCCGGAATCCGCCGTTGTGGAAACAGGGAAAAGGTTCGAGACGCACGTTGTCGTGATGAAACTGAAGGCGTCGTCGATCACGGATGCCATTAAATCGCGTAGGCCGTCGATGGATCTGGTGACGGTTCTCGATTTAAGCAGCGGCGGAGCAAATTTACAAACGGTTAAGCATGCGTTGAGATTGGTGATCTCTCTGCTCCGAGAGATGGATCGGCTCTCGATCGTCGTGTTGTCGACGGGATCGAAACGATTAATGCCGTTACGACGGATGACGGCTAAAGGACGGCGATCGGCGAGGCAAATCGTTGACGCACTCGTCGGAATCGAAACAACCGGCAGCGTCGGAATGAGCGTCAACGACGCGTTGAAGAAAGCGGTTAAGGTCGTTGAAGATCGGCGAGAGAGGAATCCGACGGCTAGCATTTTGGTTTTATCGGACGGTCAGGATCAGCCGGAGGCTGTTTTGAAAGCTAAACTAAACTCCACGCGCGTCCCGTTCGTCATGTTGACCACGCGCTTCTCTCGTCCGGAGATCCCGGTTCACTCCGTTTATATCGCTTCTCCGAGCGCTTTGCATTATGCGCCGCTCCGTGACGCGTTCACCGAGCGAGTCGCGTCGTTGCTCAACGTGGCTCTCCGTGACGTCAAGCTCGATCTCGGTTTGGTTAACGGGTCTCCGTTGACTGAGATTTCAGCGGTTTATTCTTTAACGGGTCGATCCGAGAGTTTCGGATCCGGTTCGGTCGTTGTAGTCGGCGATCTGTTCGCGGAGGAGGAGAGAGAATTTCTCGTTGAGGTCAAAGTACCAACTTCTTCGAGCGGGTCCCACCATGTAATGTCCGTACGGTCTTCGATCGTTGACTCCACAACGCTTCAGAAGATGACGTGTCCAAAAGAAAAACGGTTTTTGATTCCGCGGCCACAGAACGTCCGATTCGTATCTCCGAGCATCGAACGGCTGAGGAATCTACACTCGGTTAGTCGCGCTGTAGCTGATTCGCGCAAGCTGATGGAGCGTGAGGATTTAGCCGGAGCCTATCAGCTTTTAACGGCGGCTCGATCGAATGCGTCGCATGGGGATGATAGCTTAAGATGCTTGGAGGCTGAGTTAGCTGAGCTGAGCCGATTTAAACCAAGAAACGGTTTAGGAAACCGAGCTGAAGAGAAAACGGAGCAGCTTACGCCGACTTCGGCTTGGAGAGCCGCTGAGAAATTGGCGAAAGTGGCTATCATGAGGAAGCATTTAAATCGAGTCAGCGACATGCACGGCTTGGAAAACGCCAGATTTTAAGTTTTTTTTTTTTTTTTTTGTTCAGTTCAATGATTTTTGAAATTATGGTATATAGAATAGTATAAGTGTAGGTACCCAATAATTTAGTAAGATATTGAAAAAGTATAAAATAATAGAAGTATGATTTTGAGAAAGGGACCCCCTAGTTGCATGATAGCGACAAGCAGTAGGCGACGGGTGTGGCCTTTTGTAATGCCAGAGATTGGAACCTACACGATAATTAATTGGTCTTTTTGCTTCTATCTTCTTTCTTTTTGTAATTTTCAGAAATCCAAATTAATGACTGAAAAGTGGAAAAGATTGTAAGATAAAATAAATGAAGTATGCTTTCTATATAAAATCAAAAGGGAGGTGTAGTGGATTATTAGAGTGTGCTTTTGCAACGCTGGACTTCAAAATCAAAAGTAAATATCTACTTAATCTATGTTATCGTGCCGTTTAAATCTAGTGGATTTATTATATTTTATATATTTTCATATGAATGATCATGATTAGTCATGTGGTCATAATTATGGCCTAGTTGAAATATAAAACTTTAAAGGATACCAACCAAGTATTCTAGGTGGATTTATAACAATGTATATTGTAAAATACGAAAGTTGTTACAAAGCAAAGAAATAGAGACAATCAATGATTACAATTACGAGATGCCCAAACAAATTTAATTGAAAAAATCGTTGATTGAGTTCGTATGTAGAGTCTCGAGCAATTAAAAGACTTTACGAAGAAGATACGTGGAAGTTTTGGAATACCAATGTGATGATGTACTATGATTTGTTTCATTGTTTGGAGTATATGCCAGTAATTTGGACCACATGACTTATTAGAAAACCTAAAAAAGGAAAATAAGGTACTTTGAAAAGAAAGAAAGAAATCATGATCTTTCTTCATAAGAGAATGAAAGTTTTGATATGGAATATATGTCCTGAATGCGATGATAACTATACGAATCGAAATCTAAGTAATTTCAATCAAGGACTAGCAGAATGTTATTATTAACTTGATTCTGTTATCAGCTACTTCATATATATATATATATAATATGACGAAGAATTATAAATCTAGCGCCAGGTTGCAGTTTTCTTTTTAACACGGTAGGAGTATGGAGTTGCAATGATTTATGTGTTATTAAATGGAAAATGATTAACTAATGTCAAAGGTCCACTTCTCGACGTGATTCCAAATGGTCAGTGGCCGAAGAATCTCGAACTAAAGGTCAAATTACACTTAAATATCCTTCATACCAATTAATTACATACTGCATATGATAATGTTTACAAAAAAAACAAATATCCTTCATACCAATTAATTACATACTGCATATGATAATGTTCACAAAAAAAAAAAAAAAATATTGTTGTTTTTGAGTAGTATGTAGGGTTAGGTAAGGTTGAACGAATACTGTTTCTTAATGGCCGTATGCCGTATCCATCCAATTCTTATAATTGGATTAGTTGCTTCTAGTTGATGTGGAAAGCGTTATACTAATTATATCTAGCGTTATCATAAGCGGGAATTTATGTAAATTCCAACTTATTGGAAAAATCCACGTAAACTTGGACATATTTTGTTTTTTTTAAACCTTTCCCAGACTAACAGCATCAAATTAAAAAAAAAAAAAAATCGTTGTTAACATATAATTAATTATCAGACTGTGTTGATGTAGATCTTTAGTTCTATAGACCCAAATCTTTTGAATGAGAGCATTTGGTGTTGTCTTTCTTTAAAAATTTTGATTTAGGATTCCACGTTGTTTAGCATGAGATGAGTCTACGAAACGCTTTGATTTGTAAAGCTACGGTGTTCAAACGAGACTTGACTGAACTCCGACAGTGTTGTTCCACCACTCAGCTGAATTTGTAAGCCCGTTGAGATAAAAATAGGTGCAAGCCCATTTTATATGGCTTTTCCCCAAAATAAAGCATTTTACCTTTAATGCTAGACGATGCGTGGGCCGATGTATCCATCTATCAAATACTCTATTAGACGACGCAAGAAAAAAATGTATTTAACTATTTATTAAGAGAAATTAGGTGTCATAGGCTCATAGCCATATTACAAAATTAAGAAACTAACCAAACTTGACTATGATAGTCAATGTATATTCTACAAATATTTGCCTATTTGCCATTTTGCCTCTTCCTTCTCTCACTATCACTTTCTCCTCTTTCCATTTAAGGAAATTAAATCTTCAAAATATAATGATTCAAACTTTCGATTTTAATAGATTAAAATATAGATTTGTTTCCATATACTACATGATTTGAATTTCTTTTAATGAATATAAAAATTTAAGAAAATGTATATTCTCAATTCTATATATGTCTATACTATCAAATTTGTTTATATATTATACTTTGATTGTACACAGATCATATAATATTCATATCATTCTAAAATTAAATTTATTTACTCTATTTTTTTATCTGAAATTTAGTTGTGTTTGAAGTTTTTTTCTTTGTAATTATATATTATAATTGTGTTTCCAAATGATAATAAGTTTATACTATGATATGTGTTTACGTATAGTATAGTTATCTTATTTTTTCTTCACAGGGATAATTTGTCCAAATTTGATTTGAATTATTACTTACCACATTCTTTTTACCTTATTGCTATAAATTTAATTTATGCTTCCAATAAGGTTATTAAACTAATTCACCCATTAATCACCGAATTCTCTTATCTCCCTTTAACAGAAAAAATGTACTGTATTTAAAAAGTTTAGTCAACTCTTGAAATAACCACGTGTTGTTACCTTCATCGAAATGCGGCGAAGAGATAAGTCAGCTGACGTGGATTTGATAAGCGAAAAGCTGTCAAACATTGACCCTCCGATCGCCGTCCCTTGAAATCAACGTTCCACATCAGCCTAATGACACTTGGCTTTTAGAAAGAAAAGGTTTGTCGAATTTTAAGCAAAAACTTTGATTTACTATAGCCCACGTTGGATTTCCTTTTCAAGTTTCAATAATTCAGGGATATTGTTTCTATTTTTAATTTCTTTTTAATGACTTGTGCGTTGCAACCAGCAATGTATTTACTACTAAAATACAAGATTTAAATGGATTTTTTTTTTAAATGGATTGTTTACTACTTTACTCATATAGCAATACATAAGAACTAGGTGATAACCCGCGCCCTGCGCAGAGTAAAATATTTATTATTTTTTTATTAAAATTATTGGTGTTTTTCTTTATTTACTTTTCATAATTTATTCTTAATTAATTTCAAGAAAGAGAACATAATATCACATTCCAAAACCATAATATCAATCACACATAATAATTCATATTTAAATTGTGATTATTTTTTAAAATTGGTAACATTGTATATATTGTTTTTAATCGTTATGGTTAAATATGGCATGATTGTTTTTCTTCTTTTTCTATAAAAATAAATAAATATTATGTGAAATAAATTTAAAATTGGTAACATTATATATGTTAAGTTCAATATGTAATTAATAAAATCATTGCTTAAAACATGATAAGTTATGGCTGATTTATAGGTTAATTTATTACTAATAAGAGAAAATAATATATATTTGAATCTACTCATAATTGAAAGACTTTCATATAAAACACTATATTTATTGGCAACATCATCATATAATTAGAAAGTATAATAACAAAAATCAATAATTAATTTTTAAAACACTAAAATGAATTTATAATTTTTTTATGAAATTATATATGGGGAAAAATTTGTTTATAATTAAATTCATTATATATTCATATATATGTTCAGAAATCCAGTATATTGAATAAAAGAAATTGTATCACTAATTTTGAATTATTTCTATCAGTATTTGATTCTTGAAATATTTTATACTAAATAATTTTTATATAATATATTTTTTTAAGTAAAAGTATATAATTAATTGGTTATACATTAATATAAAAATGAATATGTTAACAAATATTAAATATATTGAAAAAATGCTATAATTAATTTTGAAATATTTATATCAATATTCAAAATTTAAAATATTTTATTATAATTATTTCATATATTGTTTATGTTATTTACTGGAATATAATGCAAATCTTTAATATTTGTAATCAAATTAAAAATAATATATCAATGGCATTGTATGTAAATATGCTAGTAAGTGATGTCTTTTTTTATATTGACCTTGAGAGTGAACGGTGTTGACACCTCAGCATGGCAAAGTTGTTAATAACATATGAGCATAAGGTTATTTTTTAAAAATGATTCTCTTTTAATATATAAGAGATAAGATAGTCTTCAATGTTTTGCTGTTAAGTTTCTGTTGTGATAGTCTTTAATCTAGTTGCCCTCTCATGAACAAGTTAATTAAACCGAGTCAATAATAAACAAACAATATACGCATGACCAAAAAAACCCAAATATTAGGCTGAAAATTCTACTACAAGTCTACAACATGCAATTAACGAATCCAAAAACTTATCGTATAAAATGTGCCGTATATCTTGAATCACAACATTATATATTCTAAGTCAAACAACTGATAGCATAATTAGAAGAAACAAAAAAGGTCGTGCTTTAAAATTATGTTTGTGCTCTCTGTACGTGCGATAAGATTTTGGAAAACGACATAGTCTCCTACTCCAAACGTATTTTTAATCCAGGCATGTTTTAAAACTACTACTGGAATGTATTATGTATGTTATCGGAAAACAATTTTTTCTTAATTACAAACGTGAAGACATGAACACATTCCCATCCGTTGTCTTATTATGCAAATTGATCCACCCATGCGCGCAACTAACTAATTAGTATGCTAATTGAGATTTTTTAATGTGTTAAAAAACCAACGTAGCGTCTAGTCATCTTATCATATAGTAGATTAACAATTCTTTAATTATCCTAGATAGTATTATCTACAATATCTACAAATATTGCTAAATGAGTTAATTATAACGTGAGAATCATAATCATGTAGCTAAAAGATAAACGACGATTAGGCAAGAAAATAATTAGGACGCGTTTTTGTGATAACTCAATCTAAAGCAACCGGGTCAAAGGTAGCCTATAAAAGCGCCTTCTTCTTCCTCTTTTCCATCATCAGCCATTGATCTCTCCTTCAGACAATTTTTGTTTTTCGTATTTATATATTCTTATTCTTTTACACAGAAAAATAAAAAGAAGAGAAGACATTCCGGTACTAACATTTTCTCTATACGTCTCTTTAAATTCATATACGTGTAAATATATATATTTGTGTGTGTGTGGTTAATTGTGTATATTGATCTTAATCCCAACTTAGTGAAAATGGCGGCAAACGGACACGAAAACAGCAATGGAGAATTTAGTTTCTCGGCTTCGGCGGCGCGTGACGCGCTTCCGAGGATCACGACGGAGAAGGGTGGAAAATCTCCGACGTCGGCAGACGTGTGCCACGACGACACAGCACCGCGGGTCAACTTTCAGACAATCGACGAGCTTCACAGTCGCCAGATCAAACGATCTGCTCCGACCACTCCTCGTAAAGAAGGCGGTGGCGGAGTGATGGGAACCAGTACCCCTACCACTCCTGTCTCCGGCGAGACCATGCTTCAATCCGTCAGGTGTGTACATTTAGTTAATATAACATGCAAAGATAGATCGCAAAACATTTGCATGTTATCAATCACAAAAAAAAAAAAAAAACAGTATAATCTAATGGGATCGTTTGAGTTAAATAACGAAGTCGATAATTATTATATGAATTAATATTATATATTTTGGTGATAAATCGACAGTGCATCGTTGGCTTCGTTGACGAGAGAGACAGGACCGAAGTTAATCAGAGGAGATCCGACGTCGGCGGCGAAAGTTGCGCACGTGCCACACACTCCACCGTCAGCCTTGGCTGCTGACGTCAGCGACAGCGCCTTGAAGTTCACTCACGTCCTTCACAACCTCTCTCCCGCGGGTAAAACCCTCACAAACGCCACCGTTTTAACCAGCCTCGTTTTTATAGAACAGAACATCACATCTCGAATTATTGCAATTGCAGAATTGTACGAGCAGGCGATAAAGTACGAGAAAGGATCGTTTGTGACATCGACCGGTGCTTTGGCTACTTTGTCGGGAGCCAAAACCGGTCGGTCTCCTAAAGACAAGCGTGTGGTTAAGGATGAGACCACTGCGGCTGAGCTCTGGTGGGGAAAGTAAGTCCACCAAATTTATAAAGAAATTGGTTTAGATTGTTTTGTTTGATATATACTTTTCGATTAAATTTACTATTATACATTATCTTACAATTTTATTTCTATTTTAATACAGAGGATCACCAAACATCGAAATGGATGAACAAACCTTTTTGGTGAACCGAGAAAGAGCTGTTGATTACTTGAACTCTTTGGAGAAGGTAAATATTTTTCATAGAGGTTATAGTCGAAATGATATAAACTATAATAAGGTAAAAAAATAAAATAGACACACGCACACAGTAATTGATTATTCTATTTATATTTTTTTGTCAGGTGTTTGTGAATGATCAATACCTAAACTGGGACCCAGAGAACAGAATCAAAGTGAGAATTGTATCAGCAAGAGCTTACCATTCACTTTTCATGCACAACATGTGTATCCGTCCAACACCTGAGGAGCTAGAGAATTTCGGGACACCAGATTTCACCATCTACAACGCTGGGAAATTCCCATGCAACCGTTTCACTCATTACATGACGTCGTCGACGAGTGTAGACATAAACCTAGGAAGAAGAGAGATGGTGATCCTAGGGACACAGTACGCTGGAGAAATGAAGAAAGGGCTCTTTGGTGTGATGCATTATTTGATGCCTAAAAGAAAGATTTTGTCTCTTCACTCCGGTTGTAACATGGGGAAAGAGGGAGACGTTGCTCTCTTTTTCGGGCTGTCTGGAACCGGAAAGACCACTTTGTCGACCGATCATAACCGGTATTTGATCGGAGATGATGAACATTGTTGGAGTAACGCTGGAGTTTCGAATATCGAAGGTGGTTGTTACGCTAAATGCATTGATTTAGCCAGGGAGAAAGAGCCTGATATCTGGAACGCTATCAAATTCGGAACTGGTAATTATATCCCAACAAAACTCTTTTTCATAGATGTTAATTATGTTTGAAATTTGCATCTTAAAAATAAAAATAGGGCATTTTCATTTGTTTTTTGTTTTGTTTTGGTAAATGGTTTGAAAATGGGTGTTTTGGATTTTGGGGACAGTTTTGGAGAATGTGGTGTTTGATGAGCATACAAGAGAAGTGGATTATACAGACAAATCGGTGACAGAGAACACACGTGCGGCTTACCCGATTGAGTACATTCCAAACTCGAAGATACCGTGTGTGGGGCCACACCCGAAGAACGTGATCCTATTGGCTTGTGACGCCTTCGGTGTGTTGCCGCCAATCAGCAAGCTCAATTTGGCTCAGACTATGTACCACTTCATCAGTGGCTACACTGCTTTGGTAAGTCTTCTTCTATCATAATCGTCGTCAAAAACACACGACACTATATATAACATTTTATAAAAGTAAAAATAATTTATCATTTTCAGTGAATATCATACTTTTTTTCCCGTCCAATCAATAAATGTCATATTTATCAAATATGTATGTGATTTTGCAGGTTGCAGGAACAGAGGAAGGAGTTAAGGAGCCTCGAGCGACATTCTCGGCTTGTTTTGGAGCTGCTTTCATTATGCTTCACCCAACCAAATACGCAGCTATGTTAGCCGAGAAAATGCAGGCTCAAGGAGCCACCGGTTGGCTTGTTAACACCGGCTGGTCCGGTGGAAGGTAAATACCATCCATCTCTACTTCAAAATCTCAATTGTTAACATACCAATAAACACAAAATATTACACTGTTAAGATTTTGATGGTTGTTGCAGCTATGGTTCTGGAAGTAGAATCAAGTTGGCCTATACACGGAAGATTATTGATGCCATACACTCGGGTAGTCTTTTGAATGCAACTTATCATAAAACAGAGATTTTTGGTTTAGAGATTCCAAATGAAGTTGAAGGAGTGCCTTCTGAGATTCTGGAACCTATGAATGCTGTAAGTTAAAGAGAAACAAAATAATATATTGCTGTAAAGTTTTTGGTCTTTTCTAATGAATATTTTCTTTTGTTTCTCTCCATTCATAGGTTCCAAAATCTTAAAAGTCACTCCAACTTCATTTGGAATTTCTAAGCCAAAAATCTCTGTTTTATGATAAGTTGCATTCAAAAGACTACCTGAGTGCAACTTATCATAAAACATAGATTTTTGGTTCAGAGATTCTAGATTTTTGGTTCATAGATTTTGGAACCTCTGAATGATGTAAATTAGAGAGAAACAAAAGAAAATCCATTCATTAAAAAAGACCAAAAACTTTAACATTTTCGTTTTTGTGTGTTTTGGTGCAGTGGGAAGACAAAGAGGCTTATAAGGACACATTGTTGAAATTAGCTGGCTTATTTAGGAACAATTTTGAGACATTCACAAGTCATAAGATTGGAGAGGATGGAAAATTGACTGAAGAGATTCTTGCAGCTGGTCCAACCTCTAAGTGAGATGAAGATCATTGACCAAACAAATGGGAACTTTTATTTTTATTTTTATTTTTAAAAGCTCCCATATTTGAATGAGAAGTTCAACCAAAATGGTAATTTCAAATAATACGAATAATGTTTCGTAGACGAATGTCAAAATAACCCCTTTGTTCGGCGGTTAATTTATTTATCTGTTACATTTTTTTCCCAATTGAAATGAGAACTGTTCTTTTTCTTTTCTTTCGTGAATGTCTCAACCAAAAAAAAGTTTCCATGCTCTCTCTTCATGGAAGCATTCGTTAGTCGTTACAATGGAATCTACGTATTTCCTTTTCTAAATAGCCGCAGTCTTCTTCTCTCAAGCTTTTTGTGGGTTATTTTATCGTTTATACAAGATTCTTGTAAACTATATGTCCCATAGATTAGCAAAACCAAGATTTTCTTTTGGTTAAAGAAAAATTAAGATTTATTTCAAAAATTAGTTTATGTACAGAAAAAAAAGAAGCTGAGAATATAAGGAGAAGAAATGGAATAAAAAGAATTGCTCTGTTCAACTGAACAATGTAGAACAAATAAATCTAAAAAAGAATAAAAATGTGGTGGACCTAGAAGAGAAAAAATGTCTTTAAAAAAATTAGACGACAGAAGAGTTGTTTGCTTTGCTTTCCAATTTCTCTTCTTTGACTTCATCATCATCTTCAGTTTCTTCTTCATTAGACCGGTCCACACTATTCATAAATATCCCTACAAACAAACAAACAAAATTAATTATAAATACAGAGAGAAACAAAATAAAGAAAGTGCATTTTGAGCCATTACCAATGCCCCATATAATAGCTGCGAGGAAAAGGATTGAAGTAATTATAAGAGTTGATGTTCTCCAGTTTTTGAGACGATCCTGCAATCAAAACATTGAGAAAGTTCATAGATCAAATAATAAAAAGGAGGTAAAAAACAAAATAAAAACCAAAATCTTTGTCAAAAGACAGAAAAACTACAAACCTGCATTTGTCCATAAAGTGGAGAAGAAGGAACATCGCCTAAGACATGGATCAAAACAGTTGAAACCGCCATTGACAATGGTCTCAAGTTTGGTCTAACACAATGCAGACACACAAAGTTCACAGGAGCCTGCAAAAACGAAGAAACAAATATTTTCAGGATCAAAACAAAACAGCAGAGAACTCTATAAAGATATGATTATAAGTTTATAAGTTATAATTTATATAACTATATATTACCTGTGGTGCAAAGATTAGAATCTCTCCGAGTGCGAATATAGCGATGAAGGCATACATATTCTTCATGCAGAAAGCAGCGAAACACAACGCTGCGCCGAACAAAGTCGATGCAGCTAGTAACTTGAAGGTGTTAGGAAGTGTAGCGTTGATGCGATCAAGCACGTAGCTTCCGCCTAACGTTCCAATGATCCCACATACGATCGTAAGCCCTCCAAAAACCATGTCTGCGTTTTTCATCTTGTAGATACCAAAACCAGCTTTTGGTCCCCAATACGAGTAAGCTCCAATCACAAAGTTGTATGTGATGTAGCCAAGAACATTCACTATAAACACTTTCTCGCTGAAAAGAGCCTTCAAGTCTCTTCCAAACAGGACAAACAGATTCTTCTTACTCTTGGATCTGCCAAAAACAAAAAGAAGTGAGGAATATTGGTATATAGTTGCCTTTTGCATAGACCTGAACAACGAAGAGAGGATAGAGAAAACTCACTTGGG
This sequence comes from Noccaea bulbosa, assembly GCA_900406535.1. Classification (NCBI taxonomy): domain Eukaryota; kingdom Viridiplantae; phylum Streptophyta; class Magnoliopsida; order Brassicales; family Brassicaceae; genus Noccaea; species Noccaea bulbosa. The sequence continues at coordinate 136,598 of OVBJ01000039.1, forward strand.
GGTTTCAGTTTTGATTTGTGAAGCTTCTGCGTGTGTAAGAGCGACGGTTTCAATAGAAGTAGAGGGTTTCTTCGACTCTTTATCAGCAAAACCTATGAGGCAACGAAAGAGGAACACTTTATTGGCACAGTTTCAAGAAGAGACTAGAGATTTCAGATTATACAATGAAGACTACACAGCTTCAGTACCTTTTAGCTTCGGTGGTTTGATACAGAAGCATAAAACAACAAAGACAGCCATTATGGCTGCCTCTATGTAAAACGCCCAACGCCATCCCAAATGTTCTCCAACCTGATAACATGGAAAACAAATCAAATATATATCCTCAGCTACAAAAACAATCAGCTGCATTAGATACTTACATATCCACCAAAGACGTAGCCTAGAGCAACTCCTGCTGGTATACACATGTAGAACCATCCAAGCCAGAGATTTTTCTGTAAAGCAAGATCAATCAAATTTAGTCTTTATGAGTAAGACAAGCCCAAAAACCGTAACCGAATCGAGAAGCTAACCCGTGCAGCAGGAGCGCTATCGTCGATGTAAGGTGCTGCAAGACTAATGAAGGAAGCCTCACCAACTCCAACAAACCTATAAGCAAATTATAAACAGAAAAGATGTTACCAAACTATACAAAGAAGCGCATTGCAACAGGCCAAAACAGAGCAAGTGAGAAATGTACAAGACTCACATTCGAAAAACAGCAATCATCCAGAAGTTGTAAGAGAAGCCGCAACCAATAGCAGCGAGAGTCCAAACAGTTAATCCCACACCGATTAGTTTAAAAGGATTGAATCTGCAAAAAGCAAACGACTTTTTTTTTAAGTATTACCATACATAAACAAGAAGATAGAAATATTTCAAGATTCTGTTTATAAAAATGTAACCTTTTTGACAATCCAGCGAAGATTGGAGAAGCAACAAGAAGTCCAACCATAAACGCAGATGACAAAAGACCATCTTGAAAGTTACTCAATTTAAACTCTCCTCTGCATCAACACACAAAAACAGAACAAAAGTCTCAGTCTTTCATCACACAATTTGATCAATAAGAAATCAGTAAATCGAGAAAAAGTAAAAATCTTACTGAATCCCAGTTCCTGCTGAGCAAACCCCTTTGGGGTCACATGCTCTTGCGCTTCCATTAACACCATTACTCGCGATCACTCCTCGATCCACGTAATTGATCAAGTTGATGACACACAAGATTGCAACGAATCTAGAGATAAAAAAGCAGTCGTCATAAAATCTAGGGCGGGATTCGAATTGGGAAACATAGACGAAATCAGATTTTGTTGTTCTCTACCTACTTCCCTAAACATGACACAACAACCCTAAACAGATTCAATTCACGAAATTCTTGCCAATCCCCAAAATCCTAGATTTTCTATGTTTTGTCACGCTTAAAATCGTTTTTCGCGAAATCATTATCGTCATCATCATAATTCAACTTCAAAAACCCACAAAAAAAGAAGAAAATTTACTTGAGCGGAGTCCAAAAGCGTTTCTTCGCCGTCGAAGAGGAAGCTTCTGCTATAGCCGGAGAATCTCTCTGGCCAACTTTCGTCATCAATCTCTCTGTTTTTCTGTCTCAGATTTCAATTTCTCACACTCTGTCTTTCTTTACTAAAAACGAGAGAAAATAAATTATTTAGATATATACAGCTCAGCTCTTATAATCGTAAATTCCGATTCTTGTTTGATTTTGGGGTATATTCTCACTTCTGTTAACAACAAACAACTTGAGAATTTCAAACTTTATTAGGATTTATTCGAATTTACTATTTATTTATTTATTATCACTTGATAAACAACCACAGCGATATCTTCTCATATTTCACACCTGGATTTACAGTTTCTGTTTTTCCTTTTTTGAATCAACAATACACAGTTATGGGAACAAAAAGTAAAAGAAAAAAAGGTGCTCAGATTTTCATGAAATGCTTATGGGCCATGTGATAGTTCAACAAGCACTAATTCGGCCTGCACTTGGTGGCCATTACATACTTTCTAATATCGTTTGGTTTGCTCAGAATTATGGAGAAAATATTCTTCACTCAATAGACCAATGTTTGTTCGAAAACAATCAAACATACAACCTAATCTCACTAAACACACGAGACTATCCTCTTTATTTTGATTAAAATTTAAGATTAACGATCCTAACTTTTGGTTTTATTTGGCATTTTCATATGACATGGACAACTAATTTACTACTTTACCACGTGACACACCCTCCCTAAATGCTTATGAATCATTCAATTATTAAACAAACACACTCAAGAGACCAATGTTCGTTACAAAACAATCAAACATATGTACATGTACACGGGACTATCCTTTTTACTTTGATTAAAATCTGAGAATAAAGTTCCTAACTTTTGCTTGCTAATAATTAATGTTCCTAAGTTTTACCATTAACAATAGAAATGTAAATTCAACAAAACCACAATAGAAGAGTCGACTGACGCACAAGATCCTTCAAATATCCTTCAAAACCACAATGGAATGTATCTACATGTATAACTTTCCTCCTCTTTGAACAGGATTTCCAATTGTATCAGAATTGGTTTTAATCACATCCAATTCCATAAGGATAACAACCCTGCAGTGAAAACAAAACCATCAAAGATTATAGATACTTTTTATTAGTCATCCAATTCCATAACGATAACAACCCTGCATATCATTCACAAATGGTGCATTGGAAGAATGGTTTATTTATTTTATTACAAGTGTTGAGATGTAGAAATTAACCTATATATTCACACATATATAAAACTCGTAAGTTAACGTATATATTCACAAAACAGTACACACAAACACTAAGAAAAGGAAAAAGAAAACACACACACAAACTGCAAAGAAATCCAAACAAACAACTTAAGTTTATTGATAGAGATCATGGCGACTAAGCAAGATGGGTCGGTTTTTGGAAGTCGGCTCATTACCCCCAGTTGAAAAGGTGGAGATCAGTTTTGAGATCAATGTTCTTTGGGGACCTTTTCAACATTATTTATCAATCAGCAAAGTGAGATGTCATTAAATTATTATAAAATAAATAAAATGAAGGGTTGTTTCTTTGCCTTGAAGCCTAGCACAAAAGCACATGACACACAATCTGCCATAAGCTTTTTCACCAACTCCAACCTGAAAATTAACGAGCGAAGTGGAGGTAGCTGGATCGCAAGCAACCAAAGTTATGTAATAAGAGGACAAGCAGGCCATTGTCATGTTGTACTTCTTCAGGTGTTGAAACACAAAATTTGTCCCCTGTAAAGATCGATCAAGACAGAAATTTGAAAATACGTGTTGATAAAGGAACCTGGAGAGATGGACAAGACAAGACAGAGACTAGTTTTTTAACCTTGCGAATGTTGTAACGATGAATCCCCAGTCTAGCATAAAGCCTGACCAAAAGAGGTTGATGATCCCTAACACGTTCACAGTCGAAGGGTAACAGCCCAGTGGTACCTTGTGGTACTGAGACACTCTCCAAATCGAAACCCTAATTAATATTACCGATCAGCAAAGCTAGTAAACAACCCTAGAAAGAGAGTTTTGAATTCCAACAGAAGATGCAAAAATTACATCGGTTTCATTCACTTGGCGCCAATACTCCATCTGCCTACGTATAAACTCTTCGCTGTCTTCAATCCTTAACGGCATTTTCTCCGGATGCTTTTTATGATCGACTTGGGTTTCAACCTATCATATTATTTTAATTTGGAGACAGTTTAATTATTATATATAGGACCCCGGGAAACATATCCACTTTATGAACCTCAGATTTGATTTTAATATGTTCTTTATGAACCTCAGAATTTAATTCAATATGTTCTTTATGAACCTCAGATTGTTTCCGACATGTGTTATTTTGTTTTAGATGAGAAATAATAAAGAATATGTTCTTCTTTCTCTACTTAATTCACATGTTCACAGCACAAGTCTTGGAATCTTCTTTTGCAAGCATTCATCATAAGTCCATAACACACATACAATTCATCATTTCGTGTTTTATATCATTTATGTGTATTCCTTCTTCTCATCTACTTCCTATTTTAATATATAAAGTTTTTCTAATTTTGTAGTTAGTCGAGTGAGAATTAATTAAGCAAGCAAACTACAAATGTAATACCGTTAATCATACTTTATCATTTATGTAATTCATTTCTTGTTTTGTACCATTTATGTGTACTAATAATGCACTCATATTGTATTTGTCACCACATATATATTGTATATTCACGACACACTTGAAAAGAAATCCAAACGGAGAAAACAACAACTTAAATTTATTATTTATAGAGATCTTGGCGAATAAGGGAGATGGGTCAACTTGGTGGAGATACTTTCTGAGTTCATCAATGTTGGCAAACGGGAGAGTGCCCTTTGCGGGTGGGAATCTCAGTATCATCCTCTTTCTGCTTGGCATGTATGCGCCCATTGCCGTCCGGATCTTCTTGGAAAAGACAATAGGGCAAAGATTGAACATCGTTGTTATGGTTATCTCGTGGAGTTTGCTTTAAGACACATTCAAATTCACGGTGTTCCACGAGAGCTTATGCCCGTCTTTCGCTGCGAAGTGACGCCTATATCTCTCGACCTTCCTACTCTAATAAGGATGAATGAAAGGATACGAGCTGTTCGGAGTTTGGAAACTTTAGAAGAAGCTCTGTTTTACCTTCCAAATCACCCAATAGGGGCAGATGTCACCAAAGAAGACTGTTTTTTGGGATATCATGCAGTGATTATCGAGTCTGTTTTTCAGCTTTTAGGAGATCTTGTCGCTGTGTGCAGGATGTTGAATGGGGAGGATGTTGCTCATTCTGGATATGCCTATGTATCTTTGACCACCATGTACATGATTGTTGGAGTCGATACTTGTCAAGAACCCTATATTCGGAAAACACCTAGGCCAATGCATTTGTTGTCCAACTTTGTAATCCAAGAGATGCATAGAAAATCAGAGAAAAGTCAAGAGGACTCTAGCATTATAGGTAGTGGAGACATCCAAAATCCTATAATCAATCAAGATGAGAGGACTGGTTCTGGTATGCCAATTTCTAAGGTGCACTTCTTGGACCATCTCAAATCTTTTTCATGATAGATTCGCTTGGCCCGCCCCGAGTTGTTTATAATATGCAATCTTTTTCAGGATTTTCTCAAAGGAGCTGACAAGAACGTCTCACCTTGTCTATTTGATCACCCAAAGGACATGGATGGTGCAGAACCTATACGTCAGGTAATTTCACCATCAGCCTTTTCATCGAATGTCCATATAAGTTTGTTAGATACACACTGAATTTTAGAAAATTCTGAGAGAAATTTAAAGATTTGAATCAAGAATCCACTGTTAGAGGATTTCGAAAGAGCTTGATGTCGTAGAGAAATAATGGCTTAGCATGGGACACGACACATCTCCTGTTATAAATCTGAGACTGAATTATCAGAGCATACTTTTCATTCTCTCATTCTGTTATCTTTACTCTCATTGATAATGATGAAACAAGACAACTTATTAATTCTTTCTATCTATACTTTGATTTGTTGTTTCCATTTACTTTTTCTCAGGAGATGCCAAAGAATCACAATGTAGATGCTCATGATCAACAACAGAATCCGCAGGAACAGATACAGAGCGATAATGATCAGGTTTTGAACTGAACCATCAAGATTTTTTTTGTCAAATTGCATTTTCGAGATGATATTCACATGAAGCCTTTTTTTTTTTTTTGGTTTTTTTCAGATCAAACCCACAGTTCAATCCAAGTATAAAGACTGAAGTTTCTTCACTGATTTTAGCAGAAGATTCAAGGGATTGCTTCTGCCCTTATGCATCATCTCTTCTGATATTAACTAGTTTAATAATAACAGACTTGCCGTAGCTTAAAACTGATTTTATATGAAATCCAGCTACGTTTCAAATTTAAATTATTGATAATAAGATGAGAGACCTCAGACTCAGGAAAGGTTCTGTGATTTAATGGTGCCTTGCAACTAATGTAAGAAGAATGAAATATTTTATTTTATTACTAGCTAGTGTTCATCTCTTCTCCGAATGCCCTTTTTTTTTTTTTTTTTTTTTTTTTTTTCCGNTTCCGACTTGGGTTTATTTTATTTTAATTTGGAGTCAGTTTGCCTATATATAGGGAAACGTATCCACCTTACTGGGGCTATTTTACGGGTTTTCTTTTGTTAAGAAAAAAATTGTTCATCTGCCAACCCAAAATTCTAACAAAACTGAGGGTGAGAAGATATCTATGTTTCCACTCGGAGATGCTTGAATTGAACCTAACAACTGATATACAATAATCATACATGCTTCTCTTGTTCATGTTATTTTGATTTATATGAAGAATAATAAATAGAGAATATGTTCTTCTTTCTTCTTCTTTCTCCTTTTTTTTCACAAGTTCTTAATGGAAGTATATGCAGAGACGTGGATGTCACGGCACAAGTCTTTCTCCATTGCTTCCATTATCTTTAAGTTCCACAGCCTTGGATTCTTCTTCTGCAAGCACTCATCATAAGTTCATAACACACATTCATCATTTGTGTATTCCTTCTTCTCATCTACTTCCTATTTTGATAAAGGTTTTTAATTTTGTAGTTAGTCGAGTGGGAATTAATTAAGCAAGCAAACTACAAATGTAACACCGTTAATCATACTTTATCATTTATGTGATCATTTGGTGATTTGTACCATTTATGTGTATTCCTTCTTCTCATCTACTTCCTATTTTGATAAAGGTTTTCTAATTTTGTAGTTAGTCGAGTGGGAAATTAATTAAGCAAGCAAACTACGAATGTAACACCGTTAATCTTACTTTATAGTTTATGTGACCATTTCGTGTTTTGTATCATTTATGTGTGTATTCCTTCTTCTCATCTACTTCCTATTTTGATAAAGCTTTTCTAATTTTGTAGTTAGTCGAGTGGGAATTGATTAAGCAAGCAAACTACAAATGTAATACCGTTAATCATACTTTATCATTTATGTGATCATTTCGTGATTTGTACCATTTATGTGTATTTCTTCTTCTTATCTACTTCCTATTTTGATAATGGTTTTCTGATTTTGTAGCTAGTCGAGTGGTAAATTAATTAAGCAAGCAAGCAAACTAATAATGCACTCAGATGTAATACCGTACGTTAATCACACTTTCTAACGGGATTGTGGGAGCTCAGATTTTTAAAAATCTTATTTTTTATGTGTATTGTCTGCTTGTTTATAGCGCTGGATTTTTTGTTGGATTATTAGACGAGCATAACCATGGACATCGTCTAGGTTGCTTATAAGACAGAATTATGGGGAAAATGATGTAACTATCTTTTTTTTTTTTTTGTTTAAGACATGAAAAGCTAGTTTTAATTCGCTGGGAAGAAAGAAATGATTCACTCAAGAGATCAATGTTAGTTAGAAAACAATAGTTTGAAAAGGTGTCTTGCCACCATCATTCCCCTTAATGCACACAGAAAACTCTTAAATTAACATATATATATATATTGTATTCACAACACACTTGAAAAGAAAAGGAAAAAGAAAACACACACAAACACAAACTGCAAAGAAATCCAAACGCAAAAAAACAACAACTTAAAGTTTATTATTATATATATAATCTGATAGAGATCTTGGCGACTAAGTGAGAGGGGTCGCTTTTTGGAACTCGGCTCATTGCCTCCAGTTGAAAAGGTGGAGATAATTTTTGGGATCAATGCTGGGAACCGGGAGAGTCGTAGGGGGAGGGCAAGGAAGTGGATCTCCAAACCATTCACCTCTCGGCTTACCCAGAAGATTCTTCTCAACTTTTTCTCCAATGGAGAACCCAAACCCACCAATGACAGTCAAGCATCCACGACGCTCATGGATTTTAATGATAATTCTGCGTTCCACATGCTCACCAAGTTCACCAAACCGAGCTCTGGCCAAGCCCTTAAATGTTATGTAGACAGTTTGAGTCTTGGCTTGGAGCGGCTCCACGTCTTCTTTTATCGCCACATTCAGAATCTGCAACTTGGAGAGAAGGCTCTGCACAAAAGACAACAACAGTTTTCACAGTGTTACAGTTAACAACAAAGAACATTGTTACAGTTAACAACAAAGAACAGTGTGATCTATGTCAAAGAAAAAACTTACATCCGAAAGCCACCTGTCAGTTGCGCAAAGTGCAAGTTCCAAATATAGACGAATCCAGTCATCACTGCCTTGCAACTCTGATTCCTTGAGCTGCAATAAGCAATGAAAACATAGCACTCGATCACTCACTGCTTATATAGTTGCAAAACTGAGATACTGTGACTTAATTAATCTTACCAGCCAAAATTGTTTCGTATCACTGAAATCTGACGGCCAAATAGGTAATACTCCTCCTCCAACATCCAGAGGTTCTGAGGGCTCCTTGGGGTCACCTTTTTTAGACATTATTATCAGCCAGCAAGTGAGATTTTATAAATAAATAAATAAAAATGAAGGTTGGTTTCTTTACCTTGACGCCTAGCAATGAAGCACCTGACATACAATCTGCCATAAGCTTTTTCACCAACTCCAACCTGAAAAGTTACCAGCGAAGTGGGGGTAGCTGGATCGCAAGCAACCAAAGTTATGTAATAAGAGGACACGCAATTCATTTTCATGTTGTATTTCTTTAGGTGGTGAAGCACATAATTTGTCCCCTGCAAGATGGATCAAGACAGAAATTGAAGAGACGTGTTGGTAAAGAAACCAGAGATGGACAAGACAGAGTTTTCCTACCTATATAGTATATACAAAGATATCAACCTTATTGGGCCATTTCTCATATCTGCGGACTTTGGACTTGTGTGTGCGTGTTAGTAAGTGTGTTTGGTTGAACAGGATGGAAGGATGGATCGATGGAAAGGATAGAAAACGATGGATGGAAGTGCCATTGTTAAGTGCCATTGCGGTTTGTGTAAAATTAAAAAGGATGGAAGTTAAAATAAACATACTCCTTTTACAAAAGTGCCATTGCGGTTTGTGTAAAATTAAAAAGGATGGAAGTTAATTTAACTGTTGCTTAAGAAAAGTGGGGGTGGTTTTGGTTGAACAGCTTACAAGCCTTTATGTGTATTCCTTCTTTAAGTTCCACAGCCTTGGATTCTTCTTCTGCAAGCATTCATCATAAGTTCATAACACACATTCATCATCATTTATGTGTATTCCTTCTTCTCATCTACTTCCTATTTTGATAAAGGTTTTCTAATTTTGTAGTTAGTCGAGTGGGAATTAATTAAGCTAGCAAACTACAAATGTAACACCGTTAATCATACTTTATCATTTATGTTATCATGTGGTGATTTGTACCATTTATGTGTGTATTCCACTACTATTCCTTCTTCTCATCTACTTCCTATTTTGATAAAGGTTTTCAAAAAAAAGTTTATAACTATCTCTTGCTCTGTTTTCTAAAATTGTTTCGCTGTCTTTTTGTTGTTGGTGTAGAATTTGCGTATACGTTGAAGGTAGATGAGAAGAGCCATGTGTAGAATATGCTTGGCTCGTAAGATGCAGTGTTATACTGTTCTCAATAACTTACCGGATACTATTGTTGCTCTTGTCACAAAACAAGGTATAACCAAAAGCCTCAACAAACCAATCACGTAACTTATCTGCTTTTTTCCATTTGCATTTTGACTTAACCGTTTGATCAATCTCATAAACCCACGAGTCAGGCAGATTGTATGTCAGTTGCTTCAGGCGATGATTTAGGTTAAAAGACTGAATTGGGCCTCGTAATGGGCCGCTAGTGTCTGTAACGAGACTGAATGTACATTTTTTTATTTTGTAAATGTACATTTTTGAGATAAAGCTTAAACCATCTTCGATTTTCTCTAACTTGGAAGGTACATTTTTGATATATATATATCTGAATCGTAGTTGAAAAAAAAGTGAATGTTTGCATCTACTGTATCTATTACAAACAATACCAACATATATATATAGCGGCAAAATACAGAGTACACACAAGTACCGAGAAATCCAAAAGCGTAAAGCCTCACAATAAAAAAGAACACTTACTCCTTTTCCTTTCTTTCATGTCGATTTGGTATCTTTTAAGACTCCTCCTTTCTCAAGCTCTCCAACGAGGTCCCTAAGGGAGGGAACTTTCATGGCCAGAGTCGAGTCTAGAGTATCCAGCTCGTGTGCAATCAAGAGTACTCTAGTAACTTCAAGTCCCTACAATATTCTCAAGTAAATGTCAATAAGAAAACTATCAATGCAGTAAGTTAGAGAGAAACAACATATAAATCAATAACCCATTAAAAAAAAAAAAAATCCAAATTTTTGAACATTTATGTTTATGTGTGTTTTGGTGCAGTGGGAAGACAAAGAGGCTTACAAGGACACATTGTTGAAACTGGCTGGTTTGTTTAGAAGCAATTTCGAGACATTCACAAGTCATAAGATTGGAGAGGATGGAAAATTGACTGAAGAGATTCTTGCAGCTGGTCCAACCGACGAAGATCATGAACCAAACATAAGAAAACTTTTTTTTCTAAAAGCCCCCAATATTTGAATGTGAAGTTAAGCCAAATTGGTAGTTTCAAATAATACGAACAATGTTTCGTAGACTTTTTTTTGTTAAAATGTTTCGTAGACTTATGTCAAAATAATCCATTTGTTTGGCGGCTAATTTATTTATCTGTTACATAAATAAATAAATTAGCTGGGCACATACGTACCAAGAGTGGTTTGTATTCTGTCCGATCGGGGTACGAGCTTAGCAGTAAGCTCAAGCACTTTGAACTCTATAGACAGGCGAGGCAGCAACCGTCCGTCGACCAATTGGATAGTGGATAAACTTTGGAAAACGAAACGGTACCCAAAATAAAGGTGTTTCTGTGGAAAGCCCTTAATGGTATGAAAACAAGAGGTATACGGTGTGATTCTGGCTGTCTCCTCTGTTCGGCCGAAGAGGAAACATATTTTGTTTGAGTGCCCCATTGCTCGTCAGGTTTGGGCTCTGTCTAACGTGCTGTCGCCTCCTAATGGTTTCGGAGGATCTATCTATTCATGGAAACATTCATTACTTGCAGCAGCTGGCTGATAATAAAGACGTACCTGAAGAAATTAGGATGGTGGTCCCGCCATGGATTTTGTGGATTCTCTGGAAAAAACCGTAACACCTTCCTTTTCGAGTCAAAAAGATTCCCTAAAAACAAGGTGGTAGAGAAGGTGCAAGACAATGGTAGCAAAACCATTGTTTTTTGTTTTGTCTAAGAAAAAACTAAGATTTTATTTCAAAAATTAGTTTATCTACAGAAAATGGAGCTGAGAATAGAAGGAGAAAAATGAACTGCTCTGCTCAATAAAAACTTATAGAGCTTTATGAACTTGGAGGTATAAAGAACTACACTT